>LOEQ01012319.1:0-19595 GCA_001685075.1 Bramus lutescens
GAAGAGGTGGAAATTTTTAATGTTTAAAAGAATTATATAAAAAAGGGCAACACAGTAGAATTCTTTAAAAAAACAGTGAGATCAAAATATGAAGTTATAATTTCAGAAAGCTAACCAAAGGGATTTGGAGAAGTGTAGAATGAAACATTTCTCTGCTTGCAAAGAAAATGAAGAGAAACTATAGAAGATGATGGGTCAGAAAAAGAATTGGGCGGGATTTAAAAGTATGTCTCATTTGCAGGTATAACGTGTCTAGAATAAAATACTTGGACTTTGAGAGCTGGAATTATGTGTTATTCCTGTTTTCTGCTATTAGTAGTGAACAGTCAGATCTTTCTTTGAAGGAGTATGCGACATTTTGATTGAATAGGGAACCAAAACAGCCTCAGAGCATTTCCTTAATGTCATGAAAATGTATCTGAGAAATTCATATTGTGCTGCAAAAAGCCTAGAAATGCTTGGTAAATACAGGATGTAGAAAGATCATAAGGTTGGAACTCAAGACAATACTGTGTGACAATAGAGATGACATTGAAGTCTTGACAGGACAATGTCAATCTCAAGGAGTACCACTCTAGTCCTACAAAATCTAGCCCATCTCTGCAGTGATATTTTACTAATCAGAAAAATCTGAACAGACTCCTAAATCTCGAGATCACCTTCAATTAAACATAAGGGATATAACTTCTAGGCATCTCTTTGAAGGCTGCTCAACATTTCTCACTGGCGACTAACTGAAAGCATAATTTGCCAACGTACAGGTAAGTGATGCTTTGAGAAACCCACAGTTCTGAAATTTCTGATGATTGCCTAACATTTCCTGGACTTATATATCTTAACAATATGCAAGTATTAGAACAGACTCAAGTAATATTGAAAATTTAGAGAAACTTGATGGTAAAAATACTACATAATGTGATGAAATTTTAAAGAAAAAACACAATTCTATATCAAAGCAAGCCAAGTAGTTTTATAGCATAAAGTATTTCAAAACAATGGAAGCACTCAATACATATTTCAAAGTATCAATGCAGTAAATATTTGAATATATATGTGAATACAATGAGCAACATAAAATTCATTCTAAAATTATACCCCATAGGAGATCATGATCCTTTTCTCAGTTGGTAGTTGATACAGGTAGAAAGGTTTCTCTTGCATTGTGTTCAGCCATCCCCAAATCTTCTTCATTAAAGTTCCTTAGAGTTCCTCCACAGCTGTCCAGTTTGTCATCAGTTCTGCACTTATAATACTCTCGAAACTTCTATTGTATACACACAGTGCGATAAATGTGTGTACTCTAACTTTTAGATACTTCTGTGCAGCATGAGAAATGTTTTATATAGAGTGTTGTAAAATGTAGTCTGTCTTAAACCGCCCTTTTAGTTAAAAAAAGAAAAGCTAAAGAAAAAATTAGAACATTTAAAAAGTTAAGGTTAAGAGAGTTTACTGAGCAAAAGCCTTATGGGTTAAGAATGGAAGTGGGATAAGATTATTAATTTGGGAAATGCATGTATGTAGAGTCTAAGAAAGAGTAAGAATGGGGACTGTATCAAATTGGTGGCACCTAGGGAGTGAGAGAGTCATGTTACAGAAGGCTGGACTAGGAGAAAGGTTACAAACATTAAATATGTTCAGTATATACCCAAAGAAAAGGATATCAATAATTTCAGTCATGATATTAACAGTCTGCATTTAACAAAGAAACTACATGTGGAAAGCATGGCTTGGAGAAACCTGGTGGGAAGTCACAGAAAGACTGATTGCGGTGAAGAAGTCCATGAAGTGATAAGTGAGTGGTGTCAGTGACCTCAGCTTCCCACGTGTCCACAAAGACACAGGATAACAAACACAACTGCATAGATATTTATTTTCAAATGCTCATTAGCAATAAATGATCATATATTAAGTAGCACTTCTGGGACAACCTAGGCAGGACTTGCCTACATAAGTACTATCTTTTAAAAGTTTGTCTTTCATGACGCTTATTTAGGTTCATAGATTTGAGACACAGTGAAATTTATCCTGCTTCGAATTCTCCTAGGTGTTTACTGAAATGTCAGTCGGGTGTCACCTGTTTCACTAATTGAAATGGCAGGACATTTCCTTCAAGCAATAGAAACCACTGTGAGTATGTGGCATGACGAATCCTAAGTGATATGGAAGATTGTGTCATGGTGTCAAGAACTCAGTGTCATTGCAGAAGCATACACATCATAAATTCATGGGCAGAAGAATTGTCATATTATCTGCCTCAGTACTCAGTGATTATGGGAGCCTGACCTGCAGAATGAATATGTAGGAAGAAGTCTGGGTCATTTTGTAAGTAAGATGATATTAAGTAATTATGAAATGAACACAGATTAAGTGAAGAGATATAAAGATGAACATATTGTTGAAAAACATATATGTCTCTAGTTAGACCAGCAATTAGTAAAGGGAAACATTCATGAAAACCTTAAATGTCACCTCTGCTGTTATAGAAATGCATCATAACTATTATAGTCCTGTATGAACTGTGACTATGCAGCAATGTGTTGATAACTCTTCAATCTCCAAAAAACATAAAAAGTCCAAGTGTGGTAACACATGCTTAAAATCCCAGCACTGGAAAGGAGGAAACATGAAGATTCATGGAGCTTACAATTGAGAAGTTCTAGCTGACTTGGCAAGCATCAGACCAGCAAGAGGCATTGTCTCAAAAAAGAAAGTGGACACTTTCTGTGGCTTGACATCTGAGGTCAACCTATGGCCTGAGTACACATGGGCACAAACATGTACTTAATATCAACACATACATGTGCATGCACATACACACACCCCCACACACTTAACAACATATATATGGACTCATTCGATCATATATTCAGAATAAATGCATAATCTTGACCATCAATTATACAACTTTCTATAAATATAACCCAACTATTCAGAAAAAGAGGTGCAGTTTGAAAGCAGTTTTATACACAGGATATACAGATGTGCTTCAAGCTCCTGCCTTGAGCTTCTATCTTGACTTCCCTCAATGATGGCCTCTAACTTAAGTGATAAAGTAAATCTTTAAAGCTCCAAGTTGCTTTTGGTCATGGTGTTTATCACAGCTACAGAAAGCAAATCGGAACCATGACCAAGAACCAATTTTGACTTCAGGTTAGGTTTTAAGGAAATTGATTTTATTGATTTCAAACAATTCAATAGTAAATCTTTTTGTTTTGAACATATGTGATAGAATCTGATTCTTGAAAACAGTAGTATCTTCGTAGATTACATCACATCTGAACACACCCCCAAAATATTAGCACATATGTTATAGTGCTTTAGGGTTTTCAAGATCTGGCCCACCTCTGACAGATGCGCTTAGTCTATCAATTGATTATCTTATCTTCACTGTTTGCCTTAAGATTTATTTATTTATATTTTCTGTTTATTAATGTTTTACCTGCTTGTACATATGTGCTCTGTGTGAATATCTGGTGCTCCTGGGTTCCAGAAGAAGTCATTGTGTGCCCAGGAACTAGAGTTACTAACGGCTGTGAGCTGCTATGCTGGTGCTGGGAATTAAACCTAGATCCTCTACAAGAGCAAAACATAATTTTAACCACTGAGCCAACTTTTTTATCTTCATAAATGGGAACATTACACAATATATCCATACTTATTTCATAAGTGAAGTCTTTCATTTAATGTGACTGAAAAAACAATATGAGTCATATTTAATAAATCAACGTAGAATCATAGGGAACCAGGGGCCCCCATGCTCTAACTAGTTATCATTATAATATGGTTGTTCCATTCTCTGCCTGGATCCCAGGTTCTCATAGTATTTTTACTTTTATTTTTAAAAATTTATTCTTTCATTGGTTCACAACTACATATATAATGTTTTTTTGAATCAAAGCCTCTCACTCAGTTATTTTATAACATTCTTTTACCTTTCTCATCAAATTTCTTCTTCCTAAGTCTTACCTCTGTCGGAACACAGTCTGTGAATGGAGTCCCATGAAGAGATTTATCAGCGTTTGCAAGCAAACTCCAAAAAACCGGAACAATAGTCTTGTGGCTTCAGTTTCTTAAAACACATGGAATTGTTCTTACATATGCTTTCATGCCCCTCCCAAGGTTAACAGGTAGGAGTGAGTTTACTTCTGATTATTTATTAGAACTGACTATTTGCTTGTTTATATGCCTCTATAGAAGAGCAAGGTTTTGCCATGCACAGGTTGCCCTCAACAGTGTATGCTTCACTCACGTGACTGCTCTAAGCCTCGGAATATTAACTCTCTAATGCTCTGAATAAAGTTTGCTATTGTATAGAACTTTAGTCGACCTCATATATCAGCTCCTTTCTCCCAGGTTTCACTGTCTCTAGAGTAGTAAATACCCCTTCTGTTTTCTCATCTCTACTTTGCGTGTGAGTGTGCGTGTTTGTGTATGTGTTTGTGTGTGTGTGTCTATGAATGTGCATGTGTGTGCATGCTGTGCACGCTGTAGGATTTAATTAAGATTGCTTGCATCATGGGTGAGATAATTTTCCTGGATATACTAAATAGAAAAAGTTTGTATGAGTGCATTTCTTTCCTAATTTGAGTTCCCCATGAGACAATATATTTTTATCACTTTGGTCTTCATTTCATCTCTAATTTAGTATCTTGTATAAAAATGAATATGCAATAAACATTTTCTAAAGTATCCGTGTTCTAAGCCATGTGAGCTGTAGAGAAATAGTGCATTCGCTTTATGCGCTGTGAATGTTTGCTTTTTAAAATTTAAAATATCTGATTCACACATCTACTCCCTGAAAACATATCTGTTCCATCCCGAGAAAGGCACATAAGGGCTCCCATGTGTCTTGTATAAACAAAGTGATTTCAAGTTGTACTTTTCTAGACACATCTACACTTGTGAGTAATTATAAACATGTGTTAAAAATATCTTTGGAAAAAGTCCTTCTAAGTACTTACAACATCAACAGCTCTCTGTGCTACATAGAAATACACACATTAGTAAGACACTGCTAGTCAGAACTCATCAAAATGTGTTTTAAGCAAGAGTTCGTACAGCTCTGTGCATAAATGCATAAATAAATAGCCCAGGATGCCTCTGTTAGACACTACTTACTACATTAACAGAGCTTACTCTGACAATACAGGGGAAACTTACAATCCCCAAAAGACATTCACTAACAAAGGTATAGATTTAACCGCAAAGAACATTATAGTTTAGAGCAACAGACACAATTTTAGGGACAGCTGGTTTCTTGAATGGTAACGATCTTCTTTTCAGCTCAACTAGGTATCATCTGACCTCAAACTAAAATTTAGAAATTATCTCTGCAAATTTTTATAGCCTTGCAACGTATTCTCTAATTGCCTCTAGAAACTGTATTTGTCATATATGTTATATCATATTTATGACTTTGAAGCACTTTTATTTATTGCAGGACAAATATTGTAGGAAAAAAGTCTTTTTTCCCTCTAAGGCTCTACTACAGAATGGGGTGGCATATGTAGTGAGTACTCCTACAGTTTATAGTGCAGAAGACTTCACAATGATTCTGTTTATCTAGCACATTCTCAAGATGGTAAAAAAAAAAAAAGAAAAGAAAAAGGAACTGAAACTTTAGCAGATCTTCAGTCTATTATAAGTAGAATTTTAAACCTCCATATATGCTAAAAGAGGATTGACACTGTATAGCCTTTGAGGGCTTGATAACTAGCTGCGAAATTCCAAGGGCAGCTGCAGTATTGCTCGAGGTGAGAAGGTGGTGACCAGTATGTGATGAGCTCTCAGCTGTTCAGTGATGGCTTCTAGCCAGGAGTCATTCATTCACACTGTAATTCCAGAGCCATTTACTAGATATTTCTTATAATTACCATGGTACCCTTCTTTTATTTCTCTTTATAACTCTAAATTTTAAATGTTAGAATGACATTTTTTTCTTTAAAAATTTAAAGATTTTTTTCTTTAAGAATTGAAGGTAATCTATAATATGTATTATAATACATTATAATAATATAAGCTCTCTTTAGGGAAGCATGAGTTAATGAGGATTGGAAAATATATATAGTGTTGGAATTCAAGTTTGGAGAGCACTGAAGATATTTTAAGTAAATAACAGATTATTTGAAAACCAGTAAGGAAAATGACAATTTAGTGAAAACTAAGTCAGGATAAGAGGAAAACACTGAGTTAGGATGGTGTGTATTGCTGTCTTCTATTCAGCTCCCTGATAAGAGCCCAAAAATTCCTACAACACAGAAACTGAACTAGAGTAATGGCCATGCTAACATTGTAAAATTGTGTCTTTCTTCTAATCATGATATCATCAATAAGTCTATAAATCTGTAGATTGATTAGGTCACTTTCTATATACCTGAAAACACAAGCTTGAAAATAGAATGATCAATGTCAAGTTTCTGATGATTTTCTCTTTAACTAAAACAAAACTTAAAACTCAACTCCAACTCTTGTGCTCTGTCAGGTTCAAAAAGTGTTCTAAGCAGACAGGACTTATTTAGGTCCTGATCCCAGTCTGTGTTTGCCTTGTCTTACAAAATGCCTTCTGTTTCAACCTGCTGACTACTAGGAATATAATTCATTTTCTTTTATTTTTATAGGAAAGAGTTTATTTGAACTTCTCATATCAAATGGAATATCCCTAATGTTAGATGAGGGTTGGCATCAGGCTGCCTGGGGTGGGAAGCTGAGAGATTACAACATCAGCTTAAAATGTGAAGCAGAGAGAGCAAACTGAAAGTGTGGGAAACTGTGCGATGAGAAAGCCAACGATTCAGTGATGCACTTCAACTAGCTTCACCTCTTAATGGTTCAATAACCTTCCCAAATAATGCCACCAAAAGGGAACCAAGGAATCAAGTATAAGTCTGTAGAGAGCACTTCCCATTCAAACAGTTATGTGCAATGGTACAGATCAAAGTCAATACTTTAGCTAGACTAAGTATTTTACAACTATATTTATCACAAACCTGACAATTAATTAATTATCTTAGGAAATGGTTACTGGTGTAGAGTGGAAACAGAGACATAACAGAACAGTGCAAATACTCCCTGGGCACAGTAGAACATGAGCACAGTACACTATGGTCTTTGTGTTATAATGTAAAAAATGGTAAAATCCATCACTGCCCAGGACTTTGGCAATACCAGCATTAATCTCATTACCATTAATATACAATTGATATGCGTTGAATGAACTATACTATTTTTATATATTTTCTAATTTAATCTATACTATTCAGTTCATATATAATCATCGTTCCTGGTGTTTTCCAAATAAAATTAATCAGAAAGGTGCTAGATAAATTATCCTAAAGATGTAGGCCAGACTGCTTGTGTAAGTTACACAATGTTGTTCAAAGTTTTACCTACGTCTGGAAGGTAGGAAAGAAGCTAGAGTAATCTAAATTGTATTTAAAAGTAGGAGATAAGTTGCAAGTTCCAAACTGGCAGGAATGCTGGCTGATAGAGTACTTCCGCCTTCCATTCTTTCCTCACTCCTTGATGCTAAGTAGGGCAACTGAAGCACTGGAAACTGTTCTTAAATAATCAGTGAGATGACTTATTAGAATGTCATAGTTTTCCTTTTGGGTATCTGAGAACCATTTGCTTGCCCCCTTCCCCACACATCAGAAAGTGCCTGTCTATTAATGAGGTGGAATATATGACTACTAAGCAAACTGATGAAGGGAACAACCTGCAAATTATCATAGCAGTCTAGAGAAATAATCATTTTACAGACTAAAGACAATTTTTCTTTTTCTATAGACATTCCAAACATAATAAAAATGCCCCTCCTTTTGTATATTTTCTTCTTAGTGTATTTAGAAGAGTGTTCTTCATGTGCATCCACTTAACTGAGTATATATGGAGAGAATGGACAGCCTTGTCTTGTTCCTGATTCTGGTGATATTGCTTTAAATTTCTTTCCGCTTAATTTTATGTTGGCTATATCTCACTGTAAATTGCCTTTATTACGTTTTGTTATCTTTCTTGTATCCCTACTCTCTCCATTACTTTTATTATGAAAGGGTGGTAGATTACAACTGATAAATATGAGTAAAGCCAGAAAACATTAGAAAATGTAAAATGGTTATATATTAAATTAACACTTCTCATTTGGACTTTCTGTTAAGATCACAATTTGTTGGCTGTGGTACTTTCAGTTCTAATTTTATTTTTTAAGTCTCCTTGCAATTTTACAATGTGGGTTTTAAATGATGACACTTAAACTTACAGCAATGACTAGATTTTATTAGAAATTATTGAAGAATGGGTTATTAAAAAGCTTAATGACCTTGAGGTTTATGTATTTTAGAGTTTAGTGTATGAAAGACTTTGAAATTTTATAACTGGCTGCCATTTAAACAGACATTGTTATTGATACTGCTTTTAGTATCTGTTATTGTTGTGTTGGGAGGTTTTCTTTCTGTGGGATTGATGATTAGATTCAGTATTTGTTCTGAAAGCCTAGACAATCTTTCTAAATCTTCAAAGAAACATATTTTTGATAAATAACTATTTGTTGAATTGTTCTCATAGCAAGATTCTTCTTGTTATTATACAAAACTCATTTCAATATGGACACATATTGCTTTGTTCTTCTCTCTGTAAGATGAATTTATAGCGATCACAGACAGTAATTTTGACAGGATTTCACAAAGCCTCTGTAAATATGGACCAAGAAGAACCATGCATGATATCAGCCCAACAGAAGAATGGTAAGCCAAGGAACTGAATGCAGAAAATTTGGTTTGAAGATGAGATTCAGTTAGTAAATCTTATTGATAAATTTAACAATTGAATATTGGGATACTGATTTTAAAACATGAGTTCATAAATTGTGTGAGTATAAAACAAGACGAATAGCTGTAATAGTTGTTTGTGCCATTAAGACTTTGTTTTCAACTAGAAAGAGAACTAGGTTTCTGAATATTAGCTAACCATAAGACATATTCTGGACTCTTATACCTTGTGCGACATTAGTTGCTTTTATTCATTTCCTGTGAAGCCAGATTACTTTGGGTTTACTGAAAGATATTCAGAAACTTCCATTATATTTTTATAGAAGATCTCTATCTATCATTTGTCTTAGTTATTTTTCTATTTCTGTGAAGATGCACCGGGATCAAAGCAACACATAAAATAAGGCATTTAATTTGTGCTCACAGTTTCAGTGTCCATGACCATTATTGTGGGAAACAGGTGACGGACAGGAGAAGTCACTGAGATCTAGCCTCTGTTTCACAAGCAGTAAGATGAGAGAGAGCGAGACCGAGGGAGGGAGAGAATTCAAAATGTTAGAGATTTTGGAACTTCAAAGTTCACTCTCAGTGACACACCTTACCCAACAAGGCTACACCTCTTAATCCTTCCCAAAGAGTTCTAAAATCTTGGAACCGATTATTCACACATATGAGCCAAAGGGAGCTACAGCGGTTTAAATAAGTATGGTCCCCATATGCTCATATAGTTGAATGCTTAATCATCAGAGAGTAGAACTCTATGAAAGGATGAGGTTTAGGATATTTGGCTTTGTTTGAGGAAGTATTGGGGGAAGGCTTTGAGATTTCAAAAGCCCATCCCAGGCCCAGTCTCATTCTCTGTCCACAAATCTGTAGAACACCCAGTTACTTCTCCAACACCATGCCTACCTGTGTGCTGACATTCTTCCAACCATGATGATAAAGGGCAAGCATCTGAAATTAATTGCTTTCCTTTGTGAGTTATAAAGCCCCCAATTAATTGCTTTCTGTCATAAGAGTTGCCTTTGTTATGGTGTCTCTTCACAACAGTACAACAGTGAGTAAGATGGGCCATTCTCATTCAAACCAGCACAGAATTCACTTAGGTTCTCCTCTCAACTTTCCAGTTTCATTTAAGATTCTATATTCCATAGCGACTGAACTCTACTTCCAAGAAATCTTTAGTTTCAACTTTTAATTTATCTATGAGATATTTTTATCATGTAGGAATTTGTAATTTCATTTAGGGAAGAGGTGTGTTGTCTATATAATTAACCTAAACAAAAATCAATAGCTAAAATATTCAATTATTATACACTTTAGTAAATGAAAAATTATGATAACACTGTTGAATTATATACTACAGTGAAGAACAATAACAACTCACCAAATATTCAATTATTATATAATATCACAACTAAAATTTAAAAAAAAGAAAAAAGAAAAGGTAAAGAAAAGAAAGAAAATAAAAAAAAGAATAAGCACAAATTATTTTAATAAGCAGCTGATGCCTGCTTGGAGTCTGTTCTAGCAATATCTGATGTTTTATACAAGTCTCCAGAATCTAATTATAACCAATCTCCAGTGAGAGACCTGAGTTAAATATTTTACTAATTAGCACATGGTAAGAGCCACTTATTTGTGAAGATGTGGACTCTAGACAAAAGTTATAATGGATAAGTCCATCTTCTGTTATAAAAGAACTCTTACTATGCCTGGAGAAGTGGTTTCTCTCTGTCTCTCTCTGTCTCTCTGTCTCTCTCTCTGTCTCTATCTCTCTCTCTCTCTCCCTCTCTCCCTTCCACTGCCTCTCTGACTTTTCTTCTTTTGTATTTTCTATAATAAAGGTATTTGTCTCGTCTGTCCTGGAAAATGCTTCACCCATGCACTTTCAGCTTGTCGCGGTCATTCCCAGCATGACATATGCAACAAACAAAATCATTCTTATTTTTACTCTAACCTACTTTTATAATTTTTTCCTGTCCTAAGGAAGAATTAAATAATTTGATCATTTAAAAACATAATCTGTGATATTTACAAGAGTCAGTTGTATTTATTTCTGGTATTTATATCCTACAAAATTGTGGTTGAGTAAACATCCATGAATACCAAGCATTGGCTTCTAGAGAAAGCAGTGTTGGGTTAAAATGAACCTCTTTTGTTGACAAATCATTATATACCTTGTTTTATTAGTATTTTGGCTTGAAGATACTGTGTTTCATATATAGTTGAGTCTGACATTAAATTCATAAATTGCACTGCAATATAAACTTTAATGGTGTTAACAATATATTTTCTCTATAAGAAACAACAGAACACTTGACAAAGGATATGAATTTAAAGAGTGAGCTAAAATAGGTAGTGATTTGTCTCCTTTTTGACCTCAGTTGGAGATGTATCTGTCAAGAAAGTCAAGTATTTTCCATTCTGTGCATGGTTGTGAGAGAATGTGAAAGTTCAGCTGATTTTGCTGTCACAAATAAATGTTAACAAGTGATTGAATTTGTAAATACAGGATCCACAAGTAACAAGTAGTCTCTCCTTTTTATTAGGTCAAACATAAGCAAACCCTTGAAATGGATTCAAAAAACTCTTTTTTTTAAAACCTAAGAATGCAGTGTTCATATTGGAGTGTTCACAGACATATTCTGACTTCTGGAATTGTGATAATGACTAATTTTATACTGAATTCTCATTCTGCAGCTCCTCATGTGTCAAGTACTTAATGTTAACTCACATAATTCTAATGAGGTCATGTGAATAGGGGAAGGAAAATGATAGGAACATAATCCTAAAGTGGAAGCCAAACATACCATAAAACCAAGCACAGGATAATGTTTTCCTCTAATAGGTGACAGAGTAAGTACTTGTCGGGAATAATCCTGGTGCAGTTACAAGCAATGTGTGTTAGGAGTTGACAGTGATATATAACTTAGTAAAGCCAAATATTCACTTTTAAAACCAGAAATTATGACTCCAACACTCAGTCAAATCCAGATGATGCACATTCTTTGGAAAAGAATAACAAGCTGTGAATTTTCAAAAAAAAAAAAGAATTGCATATAAAATATCTATGAAATACACTAGCTCAGTTACCAAGAAAATAAAAACACATCTTTTTGAAGCAGAACTTTTAAAACCCCATGTTTGCTGATTCTTTTTCCCGGTTTTCAGTATATCCATGTTCTGTGATGCTTTTCCCACTGTGAGGGAAGGAGGGAAAGTCTGGGCAAACATGAGTGAATTTTTTTTTCCAAAGGATCTTTGCTAGAATTTGTCTAAGGAATGGAAAGTACAGTCCTAGCCTTAAGTTCCTTCACTAGCAACCCCGAGAAGTTAAATAGTTAAAGGGCTCACTGGGCTTTTAAAGTCTGGCCTTTCAAACACCACTCAAGGTAGAACATTTTACATATGCCAAAAAGATTTCATCAAATAGTAAAGAACATTCCACACAGGAAAAAAAAGTCTAAAAACAAAACAAAACAAAACAATAACAATGAAACCCTCAGTATATGGTAGGCTAACTTTCTCTGCCCTCCATGGTGAAATCATCCCTGGTCTTAGCACTCCCATTCAGCTCTTGTCTCAAACACTGTCTATTTAATCTGCACACCATTACCACTCCCTTTAAAGAGAGTCATTATACTAGATGCTATGCTAGCAGATGGACTATTGTAAACCATCTTTGTCCATTAACAAATCTATGAAAAAAAAGGTGAGAAGGGCAGTTAATTTAATTAACAAGTTGCTTTTCCACCACAAAATAAAAGTGTGACTACCTTGAAAGACAATTTAAATCAAAGACTCTGAGTAGGCTAAGTCTAAAGTGCTTTGAGGCAAAGAGAAAAAGAGAAACATTGAAAGGATAGGATGTGAATATTCTCCTCAATGAAAGCTCTCAATGTACCTCGTATCTCAGAGTGGAGTTCTTTCAGATTGCTAAAATGTTTGATTTGACACAATAAATGGAGTTAAAATTTGAAAGAGAAAAAAAGAAAGAAAATATTTAAAACATACAAAAAATTAAAATTCATGCAAGATCTTTTCTTACTCCTCATATTGGCATGCACTGTAACTCGTCCCTATGTTGCCTACTAGTTTCATTATTTGCCATTTTTGTTCTCTTCATGTGCTATTGTCTAACCAGAGTTTCCAAACTAAAATCGTAGACACTGTAGGTAATAATATTCATGTCTCTCAATGCCTTATATACTCTCTATTCTTCATTCCACTTTTTGTTAAGATGATATTATGATAGCAGGATTTTTGTTCATTGTCAATATTTTCCACTGAGGAAAAAAATTCCAAAATTGTTAGGGAACAACTGCATTTTAATTGACAACTCTTTAGTGTATTTACCAGTAGACATTAAAGGAAAGCCCAAGATAAAATCTATAAAGTTCTCATCTGTGATCAGGCAGGTGCAGGATCCTCCTGATAGTGCCTGGTCTAGGAGACAGAATTAGCATGCTAACCACACTAGTAAAATATAACTATAAACCAAGCCATGCACAACGGAGGAAGAATGCATGCAAGTGAACAAGCACGAAGGTTTCGTTGGAAAACCCTGGGGTTAACAATAAATTCTCCGAGATAGCTCAAATGGAACTAGAACTGAATGAAGCACAGCAATGGCAGGAGCACATGGTAGGTCCAAAAAGACGCTACAGAAAGGCACCAACGGAAGAGAGGACAGAGGAAGTTGTGGAGATATCTGAGAACAGTGGCCTAACAAAGTACGGTGGCAGCGGGAACTCAGAAAATAAAAGCTGTGAGGGCCTTAAGACACCTGTGGGTCATACTTCACTTCCAACATCCTGAAGCAATCACAAAACAAAGAATCATAAGCTAGGAATTGTTGCACAATATTTCCATTGAATGAAGATTGGTGTAATAAAATGTTGGGAAGCCAATAGATAGGCAGGAAGTACTGGGAAGTCCTGGGTAGAGAGAAAACTCTGGGAGGAAGGGGCTTGCCAGTCAGACAGAGAGAAAACAGGAGGTGCAGGATGGAAGAGAGAAATAATGCCACATAGGAGAATGTAAATTAATATAAATAGATTAAGTTAGAAGAGCTACCTGAGGCAAGCCTACGCTAAAGATCAAGCACATAATTAATAAGTCTTTGTGTCATTATTTGTGGGCTGACAGTTCTGATGAAGAAGTATGCTACAGGGAAGGAAAGAAAGGAATGAATGCCAGGCACACATTCACCCTGTGAATCGTCTGTGTTCTCCGAACCATTTAACTTTTAAATCAGAAAAACAAAAAATACCAAATTTCAGGATAATAAGAGAATTTTTACGCTCTGTTTCTGACATCATAATTAGCACACTGAGTGAGTATTTATTTTGTCCCTATTGTTTGTTCTGTCAGTTTTCTAATGCGTTCTTCAACATATTATATTTCATGTATATAGTTAAATGGAATAATTATTAAGATCCCTCCTACATGCAATAAAGAATACTTTATATATTTGAGATGTTATATGACATTGATAAAGTAGAATTTTATGATAATTTGATGTTTAAACAATATTTTCTTACAGCAAATTAGATGTTAGATGTCATACAATTATGAATTTACAAACATGCTTGTAAGCTGTAAAGTGGTAGGTAATCTTTGTTTCATTTATACAATACTTCCTGTATTTACATGAGTGGAAGGAACCATTACTGCTTGAATTTCTGCTTTCTTTGACCAGCTCATCTGCTTTGTTGGTTTGGTTTATTCCTTCTATGATAAAATTTGAGAAATTTTCCAAGTATCATTGATTCTGAATACTTAAATAAATACTCTATCTTGAAATTCTCTTCCTGAACAACTACATTTTATTTTCAAGCAATTTGTCCTTGAAGAGTGGAATCAAAATTAGCTTCCCAACTGTGAGCCATAATGTGGAATATGTAAAAATTGTAAAAGGAATACCAATAGGAAAGGAAATAGTATCTTAATAGCAAATTAAGACCTGTCATATCCTCTCTATAAGTTTATATTTCTTTCAGTAGTATTATTTTTGATAAGATCTTGTTGTTGAATATACCACACACTTTAGTCACATGACATAAAAATCTCATACTGCTACTGACAAGGAAGCTTCATTTCTGTTGGCTTGTACAGTTCTGGAGGGTGATTTGCAGGATAGGAGAAGAAATGTTATTAACAGTATTACCCAACTGTGAACACTGTTAGTTCAGTGATAGTCTACCTGAAAAATAATCCCACTGGTGCAAAGTGGCTTTCTGATTGGATTCCAGGCCAATATGTAGGCGAGAACTCCTGTCTTGCACTGTAAACCTGACCAAGAATCTTTGGTTGCAGATGTCAGAGGTGCTAGGAGACAGCATACTATTTTTGGTTTCCTAAATGAGGACAATATCAAACTGCCTTCTATACAATTACCTTAATAACTATTGGTTAGTGAATTCCCAAACATTCATTAGAAAATCTTTTTTTTTTTTGCATCAGGCAGTGTTCAACAAAGAGAACTATTCAAAGTACACACATAGCAACTTCTGAGAGATCAGCCCTAAACTGAGAATTGTTCCCCAAAGGCTTGGGAAAGATTACAGAAGAAGGGTGGGAAAGATTCTATGTGCCAGAAATTGGGGAGTGGAGCTGGAAACAGTGTCTTTGAGGTGCCACAGGGCTGAGGATGTCATGAAATCACTGCAGCTGTGCTGACTGCTCAAGGTTGGAAGCTTCAAATCTTGCTTCCGGAAAGGGAGAGGCTCATGAATGTCCACAGCTTTCATGGGAACTGTCGACAGCTAATAGTGGCTGAGGCAAGATATGTTTAGTTTCTCAGTAACCAGTGGCAAACTGTCCATGCTACAGTAAAAAATAACACCTACACACTCTCATAAAAGCTGCCTCTTGAAGCTTAGTGGGTTATACACAAAACAACATGGAGATAAGAATGATGTTTGTATGGAAGAAAGGTTTCAGGAAAAGGAAAAAGCAGAATGAGACAGATAATAAGGCTTGAGAAAGTCTAAAAAGCATTATATACATGTCTGATACTGTCAAAAAGAAAATAAGGTCTGTAAGTATTTTCTCAAGCGCCATGAGTTGCCCTTTCATTCTCTTGACACTTTCTCTTAATGTGTGAATGTTAGTAATTTTTGAAGGTCAGTTTATTGTGAGGTTTTGTGTGTGTGTGTGTGTGTTCATGCTTTTGGTTTCAAAATCACAAAACCGTTTTCACATACAATGGCTACGTTATTTACTTTGCAAATCAGATTTAAAATATTTTTTTCTTTTCCTTCAATTTTGCAATGTTGACATTAAAAATAGTATTGATCTGTGATTTATTATGTACCCTAGTATTCCCATGTTTATCTTTATGCATATATTTGAATCAGAAACCTAATATCATATTCCATTTATTATTTATTCCATTAATTATTTATTCATTGGTTAATGACAAAATCACAATTAGCATTGGGCCAAGTACTATAGTTACAAAAGGGAAAAGATACACTTTCTAATTTCATGGCCTCTATAACAAGGAAAGAAGAGCATTTCCAACGTAAGTACTAGAATATGACCCCATGTAAAATAAGGTTAAAAAATTTTACTAGAGTAGTAACTGAAAAATACCTGGCAGATTAAACAGATTTTGTTTTGTAGATCAGACAAAGCATTAAGTATCCTTACAAATGTCTATAAATAATGTAAGGGTGATCTAATCAAAAGTTTTATAAAACAGTAGTTTTTGTTTTCTCTTGGCTAACAACAGTAAATTTTAATTTCAATTACATCCACTATGCTTTACGCTTCTTTTCATTTCAAAATGAATCCCAATTTCCTGCAAACATCCCAGGGCCCAGCCTCATTCTTCCTTGATAAATCATCTCTGTAGACATAATATTTGGTACCTGACCATTGGGGCATATTATACTCAATAATGATATAAAATGACTTTTGAGAACATTTAAAAACTGTGCCACATCACTTAAAGTCTATTTCAACATCATTATTAAAAATATATACTGTTGAAACAGCTGTGATCAACTTTTGTTTTACCAATTCTAGCAACTATTTTATTCGCAATAAAGAAATTGAAGGGCTATGAAATTTGTTTGGAGCCATCTGCTTCTGAAATTACTCTCATACAGAGGTTTAATTCTCAGTGGTTTTCAACTACTTATGATTGTAGAAATGCATTGTACTTTTATGTCTTCAGTTAACTAAGAATACCTAATTCTTCTCTATCATCCTATAACAAGTGTAGGGCACCCTGTTTTGAATGAAGAAGGCATGGCTAGTACCCAGGACTTGAACTTGATAATGAAACACATTACAGTGCTGTGTTTGTGTAACCTGTTACCAACTCTATACATCTGCTAAGAAGCATATTGAGAAACATGACATATGATCCCATTTATAAAAACACAACTTAAAAATTTAATGTAGTTAAGAGCAGGTGGGGTTTCTATAAACAATAAAAAAAACCTGGCTTCCATCAACATTTTAACTAGGATTGAGCTATATGTTGCCATTCCTTATTTTTCCTCAGCATCATAGAAATATTATCACTCAATAACAGTCTTTTCTTTCTGTTCGTGTTCCTACAGGCATTTCTGACCCATTTAAATTAACACAAGCAGTTCCTATGCAAAGTTGAATATTTGTATAGGATATTTAGGCAAACTAAATTTTTTAACATGAAAATGTCTGTTAAAATGCAACTACTTCTATTTGGTATTGGATAACGAATTACTGTGCTCCTCTTTAAGGAAAATTACTTTTCCCTATATTCTCAAAAAATATAGTTAAAAACTGCAACTATTTCTGAATCGACGCCTGTTTTTATTTTCACTTATAAGATAATTTCCTATAAAATTTATAATCTTTAGATTATGAGCCTGAATCTGATCTTTTTCTATCATTCTATGTCCTATGTTCCTCAGCTACTTCTAAAGCTTTGGCTCATCTTAATGTGCTCTGTCTGAGATGGTTCCTGGAGTTTCAGACTCAGTAACAGACTTGCACTGAGTTAAGATTAAGTCTGCATAGCACACAGTGAGATATTAATCCTCATTTCTTGGCAATGAAAATTTGGGATACATGAAAGTACAGTCACCCATTCTTATAGAAAATATAACAAATGGCATCATGGAAGAAAAACAAAGTATATGAAACTAGTTATAAAAGTAGCATTTGTAATAGCTGTAATAATCTTGATGGTTCTAGAATTCTTTGGCAAATATGGTTAATTTGTCAATGGAATGATTCCAAAATGGAGACTTTAAATTTATAAATACACGCATTTATGTGCTTGGGGCGATTTATTTGTTTCATTCAAACACTTTGCATTAAATTTTGTACTCATATGATTCACAAAAAGTCAGTAATTATAAATCAGTGTTTCTTGAAAGCTAATGTAATATCTTTGAAGTGTTGGTAAATGTATATTATATATAGCTTGATAATATTCTTTACATTACAGTGTAGTTGACTGTATCAAATAATTTACAACTTGTCCTATGGACCACATTTTAAAATTTAAGAACTATGAATAACCATTGTTTCAGCCTTTCAACTAATTCAGATAATATTGTTTCATAGAGATGTATTAGAATATTATGACCAAATCCAATGTTCTCTCTACATAAGGTACATTCATTTAAACTTTACACCAAAAGAACAATAAACAAATTAACAAACAAATAATGGATAAACATGTATAGTTTATAGAAAAAGCTATGAAAGAAAGACATTAATTACTGTCAAAATTAAAGTAAATGAGTCTACAAGACTAAGTAAAACAGTTTTAGAATAGAAAATTATGGACTTAGATCTATATTCTTGGGTTTTGGTCCTAGGTTTTCAGAATTTGGACAGAAGATAAATAATATCCCTTTATATGGGACATGATAGTGATTTAGAGCATAAATAAACTAGTCCTTATAGAGAAATACTTTAATGAATCTATAATATTACAAATACTATAATAAAGCTTATATTAGTGAGAAAATCATTTTTCTTATGATATAAACAATGTTCAAATATGATATCTTAGCTTTTAAAATTTGTTATGACATGATTTTGTGCTACAAAGTGGTTATTGTGTCTGTTGTGCTGATTCTTCTTATTCCTTCAAATTTTAGACATAAAATAATCTTATTTTCTACAGTTGGAAACTAAAATGAAGGTTGGAAGCCAACAATATAAAAATATAGCTCAACTATTATATAAAGCATATACTTAGATATATAAATTACATATCCTATTAAGAAATACCTGCTCTTAGTTTCTTTAGTTGTTTATATATATATATATATATATATATNNNNTATTACTTAGGAACAAATAATATACACAAGGGTAGTAAATAATATCATTAGTATTTGAGTATATGGTTTCAAAGTAATACATGAATAGACACTCAATATATATGACTGTTATACACATTTTATTTTGATTTTATCACTACTGTTTTATAGAATTGACTAATAGACACAGTATATAGGAGCTGTGACAGTGCTGGTTGTCACCTTCAGTGGATCTGAATTAAACTAAGAGACACTTTTGGGTTTTTCTGCAAGGGATTCTCCTGTGAAGTCTGACTGAGGAGCCAGAGCCTTAAGCAAACTAGTGGTACCTTCCAGCAGTGGCCCAGACACAAGGTCCAATGGAAAAGCTGCTGCTTTTACCTGCTTGCTTTGATTCCTTGCTGGTATGTTTATCATGTGGCTGCTACTGCTGCAGGCATCCTTTGCTAATGTCTGAAGGAAGATTCTTTAGCTCTTAAATGTAGATGAAGACTCATGCATTGTAGTAATGAGGGGAGTGGGCCCTGCTTTTCGTCCCGCCCAGCTCCCACAC
>LOEQ01012320.1:7948-20120 GCA_001685075.1 Bramus lutescens
GACTCTCTGAACGTGGCTGACTGCGAAGCCAAGGACAATGGAACTGGGTTTTGATTCTAATTCATGTACTGCCTTTGTGGGAGTCTAGTCTGTTTGGATGCTAACCTTCCTAGACCTGGATGAAATGGGGAGGACCTGTGACTTCCTACAGGGCAGGGAACCCTGATTGTTCTTTGGACTAGAGAGGAAGGGCAAGGAGGAGGGGGGAAGGGGAGGGAAATGGGAGGAGGGGAGGAGGTGGAAATTTTTTAATAATAATAATAAAAATAAAAAAATAGAAACTTCTCCCATCACAGTAGCTACATTCTTGTTCAATGACTCAGACATTTTATGATGTTAAGGTACTGAGTTTCATGCATGGTAATCATTTACTATCAAATACACACATGTATGTAAATGCTACTCATTTAAATGCAATAAATGCAATGCTTGTTCTGCCTTTAAATTTATAAAACATTTTGCCAAAACCTATCAAAATAATTAATACCTAAATTTTATACTCTTTGAATGATTAATTGCCTCATCTTCCTCTTTTCTTTTGCAGCTTCTTAAGCATTCACATAACAGACTTATAAAAGATTTCTTGAATGAATTAATGCCTCTAAAACTCCTTACCAAATTTCTTAATATAATGCTTGTTGTTAATATGTTAATGGTGAATGCATTATTCTTTCTGAGCAACTGAAACACTCCCACCCAGCTAAAAAGAAGATATTTCATTCACTTAATTTTTTTACTGGTAGACTACTGTAGAATGTATTTTGTTACTGAGGAGCATGGGGCTACCTGAGAGGCAACTACTATGACATCTTTACCACAATTGGGATTTATAAGCATGGTGGTGCCTCTATTCAGTAGTTTCCAAGGAAGATAGATTATAGGTGCCAAGAGAGTGGTTTCCATTAGGCTGATGAAACTTCTCCAAAGACAATCTGTCCCTACTGAATTAGGATTAATGGTTCACCTATCAGTGGGCCTGGGTGCTGCAATGATAAATCTGACCTCAAAAGGGCAAAAAGTAAAGATTTGGAGAGAATGTAAAATTAAAACTCTGATGAATAAAACACTGTGAAGACACTTCAGGGTAGACAGAGATCAGTATGTTGGCACTGCAATGCAATCTTTAAGTTTCTGGCAATTGGAGAGAATGGGATTGCCAAATGAAATGGTAAATTCTTTGTGACTGGCCAGCTGGAGCAGATCAAAGTACAGGGAGCAGTGAATCTTGCTCGCTTTCATCTTTATGAAGGGATTTTATTTATGGCCTCACTGAAAATGATTATCCTTCGGAAATGGAACGTCTCCGAGAGCATGCCTGAACTACAAAGCACTTTGGGGACTCTTGCATTTTCTAAGTCTAAGCTCCTTAAAAAGAAGCTAAGAAGCCTGCTGTTCTTACACTGGGAGTCAGAGTTATCCACCAGGGAATCCTGACACGTTCTCCAGTCGAGAAATTAAAACATTGCAAAACATGCTTAAAATTTATATGCATTTGTGGTGATACAAATGTATATATAATAAGTATATATTATTGCTAAATGGTAGAGCGATTCTCATATTTTCTGAATTAAACTAGGTTAGAGCTTTCTCAGTTAATCAGCACACACTATTCATTCAAATTTATCTTCAATAATTTTCTTCTGCATTGTCTCTATGTGGGTGTTTGTCCATATATGTGTCCATTTGTGTGTGCTTTAGATTTTTTTGTTTGTTTGTTTTTTGAGACAGGGTTTCTCTGTCTAGCTTTGGAGTCTGTCCTGACACTCACTCT
Source organism: Bramus lutescens (assembly GCA_001685075.1). Lineage (NCBI taxonomy): Eukaryota > Metazoa > Chordata > Mammalia > Rodentia > Cricetidae > Bramus > Bramus lutescens. The sequence goes on from LOEQ01012320.1 coordinate 9,720, forward strand.
GTAGACCAGGCTAGGCTTGAACTCACAAGTGCTGGAATTAAAGGTGTGAGACATCACCACCTGGCTATAGGTATTTCTATATGGAACAGTAAAGAAAATACCGTATATATCAGCTTAAACAATTACAAATGAAATTTGGTGATCAATCAGAAATTCTATTTGATATATAAATTACAAAGAAAAATATTCATGTATTTTCAAATAATTAGCTGACAATGCACAATGTAGAAATATTGAGTTCTTAGTTTTACACTTGTTACACAGAAATCATATTACAGCAAATAAGTTGATACCAATTTTTAGCAAAAGGATGAATGTGAATTTGTTACAGCGGGATATAGAGTAGGAATGCTCGTGTGAACTACTAAATCTGCTGCTAGTTGTCCAAGACATGAATCTCCAAGTAACAGAGCCAACTGTGTACAGTTATTAAGCCCACCAATTCTGGGCCTAGTCTTGTGTAGCCCATTACTCAGCCTCACAAACCATACAGGTATAGTTTTGGGGCCTCCTTGTCTCTCAGTAGTAAGTGCTTACCACAATAAACTCTGTGCAGTTACACATTTAAAACACATCAAAGAAAAAACATGTAATGCTGCTGGACGTACAGTCCAGTTCAAGCACCCATGGCATGTGTACATCTTCTAGGACAGCAATGTTGATCTGGAGGTCATTCCACAGAGAGGTCATCTCTGCCTCAAGAGAACCATAGTTACAGCAAACCTTCCAACATGGAGAACAGGGTAGTTGGAGTGAAAAAGATGACAAAGTCGTTGGTGCTGATAAATATTTAACATTAATATAAATTTCAGAGATATTTCAAGGTATTTATAGCACAATGGATATAATGTTAGAAACCTATCTAAACTGAGGAATATGACAGTTGAGTCTTTTGCTTTTTATAATTTGTTTTTATTTTTTAAATTACTATGTAATTACATATTTTTCCATTTTCCTCCTCTTTCTCCAACCCTGCCTATGTATTTCACATAACTCTCCAATTCATAGCTTCTAGCCTTTTTTCTAATTATATATTTCCTAAATAATAAAGTCTATCTAGTCCATATAATGTTATTTGTGTATGCTTTTTAATTTCAGAACTGACCACTTGCTATTGGATTTAGGGAGATTATTTCTAGGGAATACTAATTATATTTCTCTTAGCAGTCATTAATTGCTTCGAGTTCTCTGTCTAAGTGTGGGGTTTCATGATATTCTCCCTTCTGTTTTTGTGGGTCTGTTGATGTTTTCCTTGTTCATGTCTTATTTAGGCAGCCCTGTGGCTGAGACTTCATGGTTGTTAGAACCCCTCTGCTGCTTATTTTGAGATTATAAACTAACTTTATAAACAGTTTTGGGAAAAACAGATCTTGAAATTACTACACTATTGCCCATAAGTATTGATGATATTTGGTGTTAGAAACATCTGCCATCCTCTCTGTTTGCTTGGTCTAGTAGTCACTGAGTAAAAATTATGTCAAGTCTTCCCTTTGAGTCTCCACATTTCTCTGGGAAAGTCTCTTTTCAAAGATTGAAGCCTACTTGATTTTGAGGGAGGTGCTTGTCAAGATTACAAATATTTTCTATCATCATGAGCATTTTTTTTATCTTCATATGACAGGATAAGTTAAAGTGATGTCTCAGAAGTCAAGAAGTGCTGTCTTGTACTTAAAATGCTTATTTATGTCTATGCTTATAAAGCTGGAGGCATGGCTCATTGGTTAAGAGCACTTGCTGCTCTTCCAGAAGACTCAGGTTCCATTTCCTGCACCTTGGTGACTATTAATCTTCTATAACTCCAATCCCATGGGACCCATGCTTTTCTGACCTCTCCTGGCACTGCATGCACGTGATGCACAGACAGTTAAATACTCATACATATAAAATAAAAATATGTTTATGTTAAAAATAAAATAGAGATATGGCTATTTCTAGACATCAGATATGTTATTTGAGTTACTATTGAGCAATACTGTTGTACACAAGAGTGATTAGATTGTCCATTAGTGACAGATGATGCTTGAAATTAGCATCAGAGGCCGACTGACCTCTGGCACTTGTGTAATTCATGCACACCTATGCTACTATTTGATAATATTCAAATACACTTTCATTTCAAAAATACTGCAAACGTCCCAAGAAATTCAAGGGTATTTTATTTTTGTTGTGTTTCTAATTTGGTTTTTAAAGTATATTTATATATAACATTTCTAATTTGGTTTTTAAAGTATATTACACATTTAAAGAAAATTTTAAAGTATAATTTTCTTGATCACTTCATTTGAAATTGCAGTTTATGAATTTAATCTTTGCTACTGCTTAGATCACAGATACTATTTTATTATTTTTAACGTCTGTGTGTGTATGTGTGTGTGTGTGTGTGTGTGTGTATTACATCCAAGCCATGGTGTATAGGTGGAGGTTGATGGCAAGAGGACACTATGGAGAAGTCACCACTTCTCTCCGTCCACCATGTGAGCTCTGAGGATGGAACTAACATGATTAGGCTTGGCAGCAAGTCCCTTTTCTCACTGAAGCTTCTCAATAGACCACACATTACTTGCTTATTTTATGTTATAGCTATCACTACTGGATGTTCTGAAAACATTTGGTTCTTTTTATTTAACTGTTTTCTGATTCAAGGATAACATCTTTGTCAGAAGCTCACATGTTCCATGCTTGCTCCCATCTGGTGGTGATATTCTGAGAGGTTCTTGAAAATTTAGGAGGTAGGCCCTTACCAAAACAATGATCAGCAGTAAATATTTTTCTCAGGTAATTTGTTTCACAACTACTCAAAAGTGCCTAGCATGTTTACTTATAATGAGATTTAAAAGACAGAGGTTTGGATGACCTGGTGATAAATAATTCTGGTTTTAAACAATATACTTTATACTGGCTCACAAAGATAATATAAATGTTTGAATCATTTAAAAGTGTTAATAAGTGTAACTCCTTGTGCTTATAGTGTGATGGGGAGGGAGGCAAGAATCACAGATAGAGAAGCTATGCACTTGGGGTGAGTGGGGCAAATGGCAGTGGTTAGATCACCCTGCATATTGTACCTCCTCAGCCCTTCTGGCAGCTCTCCTCGCTGCAGTCACTCAACTGACATCCTCATTCTTTATTCAGTTGCTAAAATTAGCTCCAGAATGTATTTTAATGTTTATAACTGAAATAGAATTATATCCCCTTCATCCAAGCTTCCCTTGGTGTGGGAGGTCTTTCTGTCCATGTGTTGCTTTTACTGGTTAATGAATAAAGGAACTGCTTTGGACCTATAGCGAGGCAGAACTTAGGTAGGCAGGGAAAGCTAGGCTGAATGCTGAAAGAAAGAAGGCCAAGTCAGGAAGATGCAATGGAGCTGCTGTCAGAGTCAGATATGCTGAAACTTTGCCAGTAAACCACTGCCACGTGGCGATACACAGATTAATGGAGATGGGTTAAATTAAAATGTAAGAGCTAGATGAGAAGAAGTTAGAGCTAATAGGCCAAGCAGTCTTTTAAATAATATAGTTTTGGTGTGATTATTTCGGGTGTAAGCCAGCCGGGTGGCCGGGAACCAAGAAGCAGCTTTCTCCCTCCAACACACATTGGAAAACTTGGAACAAGGCAAAAGGCAACAATGCAGAGGGTCTTTTTGAGCAAGTAAGCAAGGAATAGAGGCTGCTGTGGAAGAACAGGCTTCTGCCTCAGAGGTATTGGAAACAACTAGAAAAGTTTTAAATTAACTTGATTAACTTTTCATGTTTGTTTTTCAATGTCAGGAACTTGTACCATGCTATAGATGAGAACAATTTTTAATTGAATTGAATTTATTTCTTGGCCCCTTAGGCAAAAGGAAAACCAAAGTTCTCTTTCTGCCTCTAGACCAGTGGTTCTCAACCTTCCTAAGACTGTGATACTCTAATATACTTCCCCATGCTGTGGTGACCCCCAACTATAGTGTTTTTGTTCTTTCTTCACAACTGTAATTTTGTTAGTGCTGTCAATTGTGAAATAAATAGTTTAAGTGACAGAGGTTTGTCAAGAGGGTTGTGATCCACAGGTTGAGAACCACTGCTCTTGATGTTTCCTGTGTTCTCAGGGTTATAAAATCCAGAGGTCTGTGAAGGAACACTGGCCTAGTCACATTAACACACAGTAATAAGAGAAATGACTTAGAAGCCCTGTTTGGAAGTGCTGATTTGCAAACTAGAGACGATAAAGCTGTCCCAGACTATTCCTGTGTGTTGCATAAAACCATCATCCATTACTCAAGAACACTCCCTAATTATGCAGACTAGTAAGATGGTCAGGGCTTTTTTTTTAATCCATCAATGCATTTGCCTTCTTCATTGTGATTCATCCTGTGCTTTCCTTGTAGCAAATATAATTTGATATAGAAATGGCCTCTCTGGGAATGCTCCAATTAACCGGGATCCATTTTTTATACACATTATCTGTTATAACTTAAGGAGAGTAACAGTTTTATGATTATCACAGAGTTGGTGAGGCAGAGGACTCAGCAGGAGAGTCACACAGGTAAACAGAAACACCCGTGATTCACTAAAGCTGAAGAGAGCTTCCAAAGGCTGAAGAAAGCCCCCAGGAAGATGCTCTTCAAAAATGTGTTTGCATTTACCACAGACAAACAATTCACTGATTTTTGACTGCACCTACCACACACATATCACAATGCCCCTCCTCTTCTTTAGCTGAGTCAAACTCTAGTGTTTCTAACTCAAGCACAGTTCATTTCTTGAAATGTGATCTGTTTGTGTTCAAGTGATATTTCTCAAAATGCATTTATATGGGTGGACTCAGTGGGTCATGCTTGGTACATAAGCTCATATCCTCAGGACACACATGAATCTAGGTACTACACATCTGTAGTCCCATCTAGCCCCTATCTGCTGACGGGAGGAGGAAAAGGAGAGCCAAGGACCAGTAGACCAGTCTGCAAAGCTTATAGAGCAATAAGCCAGAGACTCTGTGGACCTCAAGGGAAGTCATCTGAGGTTGTTCTCCAATATCTATATGGGCTATTGCAAGTGCTTTTCCATGCACAGGAATACACAAATCATTTATTATGTGCCTCTTTTTATTTAATACTTAATAAAGGCTATCTTGTATTAACATAATTGTTTTAATGTTTTCAGCACAAACAGTAAAAATGTTTTCTTAACATGATATTTTATTTATCATTAGGGACTCTTATTTAATTAATTCATTTATTTTACATTCTGACCACATCCTCCACTCCCTCCTTTCCTTCCAGTTACTCCTCCTTCAAATCTATCTTTCCCCCATATTCTCTCAGAAAGGTGCACGTCTCCCATGGGCAACAGCAAAGCAAGGCAAATCAAGTTTCCATAAGACCAAGCCCCTCCCGGTGTCTTCAGGCTGGTCAAGGCATTCTATCATGAAGAATACATTCCCAAGAGTCATTCAAAGCACTAGGGATAGCCCCTGCTCTCCTTACCAGTAGTCCCAAAAATAGACCAAGCTGCACAACTGTTGCATATATGTAGAGGTCCTAGGTCTGTCCCATGAAGGCTCCCTGAGTTATTAGTTCAGACTCTGAGATCCCGTGAACCACGCTAGCCTTTTATGTGAATTTTCCTCCGATGTCCCTGACACGCCTAGCTCCCACAGTAGTTCATCCTCTCTCTTTTCAGCAGGACTTCCGAAGCTCAGCCCAGTGTTTGGCCTTGGGTCTATGAATCTGCCTCTATCAGTCACTGGATGAAGGCTCTCTGATGACAGTAGGCACCAATCAGATCACAGGGGATAGCCAGTTTAAGCTATGCATCCACTGCTAACATGAGTCTTAGTTGGGGTTATTCTGGTAGAATCATGGAATTTTCCCTTGATTTGGACTTCTACCTGACTCCCTGGAACCGTCATTTCTCGTCATCTCTCTCAGCACTCTTCTCTGCTCACCTCCAACCCGATTCCTCACGTTCCCATTCCAACTCACCAACACCCAGGAGATTTCCTCTTTTTCTTCTTCCCAGGGAGATCCATGACGCATCCCCTGCTTGGGCCCTCCTTTTGACCTAGATTCTCAGGGTCTGTGGATTGTGGTAGAGAACAATAAATCCGCGCACCTTTTGAGCCAGTCCCAGACTTGTGCTCCCACCCTGCTTCACCCAATGTGGGTGGGCCCCAGTCTGTTGTTGATTAGAATAAAATAGCCACACACTAGCCCAGAAGGAAGCCCAGAAAGTTTTCTTTGTTTAGGTGTAGACTCACAGATGAGCAGTCCTCTGCATGAGTGGGAAACAGGAGCCGAAGCCAGCAGCCAAGCAGCCGTGCACGTTTCCCCACCTGTATGAATAGTAATGCGGCCATGCCTAAGTGGTCCACCAGTGTCTTAAAGGCGATTGGTTAAAGGCGTTCCCACAACAATCATCCTTTACAGTTAATATCCACTTATGAGTGAGTACATACCATGTTTGTCTTTCTAGGCCTGGCTTACCTCACTCATTGTTAATTCTTTCTAGTTCTTTCTGTTTGTCTTCAAATTTCATGATGTCCTTGCTTTTAACAACCAAGTAATACTCCATTGCATAAATGTATCACATTTTTCTTATCTGTTCTTCTGTTGAGGGCCATCTAGGTTGTTCCCATGTTCCAGCTATTACAAATAAAGCTACTATGAACATGGCTGAACAAGTGTCCTTGTGGTATGATTGATCATCCTTTTGGCATATGCCCAAGAGTAATATTGCTTGGTCCTGAGGTAGACTGATTCCAATTTTATGAGAAGCTGCCAGACTGTTTTTAAAAGTGGCTGTACAAATTTGCACTCCCACTACCAGTGGAGGAGTGCTCCCCTTGCTCCTCATCTTTTCCAGCATGAGCTGTCCCTTGTGCGTTTTTTTTTTATCTTAGCCATTGGAACAGGTATAAGACGGAATCTCAAAGTCATTTTGATTTGCTTTCCCCTAATGTTGAAGGATGATGAACATTTCTTTAAGTGTTTCTCTGCCATTTGATATTCTGTTGAGAATTCTGCTCTGGTCAGTACTCCATACTTTATTTGGGTTATTTATTTTTGATGTCTATTTTCTTGAGTTCTTAATATATTTTAGAGATTAGCCTTCTGTTGGATGTGAGGTTGGTGAGGATCTTTTCTCATTCCATAGGCTGCCATTTTGTCCTATTGACAGTGTCCTTTGCCTTACAGAAGCTCTTCAGCTTTATGAGGTCCCATTTATTAATTGTTGTTCTTAGTGTCTGTGATAGTATTCTATTCATGAAGTTGTCTCTGTTCCTATGTGTTCAAAGCTATTCTCTATTTTCTCTTCTATCATATTCAGTGTATCTGGATTTATATTGAGGTGTTTGATCCACTTAGACTTGAGTTTTGTGCAGGGTGATAGATATAGATCTATTTGCATTCTTCCACATGTGAGCATCCAGTTATGCAACACCATGACCTTGTTGAAGGTGCTTTCTTTTCTTCATTGTATAGCTTTGGCCTCCTTGTCAAAAATAAAAGAGTAGATAGCTGTATGAATTTATGCCTCAGACTTTGATTCAATTCCATTGACCAATATGTCTGTAGTCCTACATTATCTCAGAATGGCGTATAATAAAGTGTTCTTTATTTAGAGGTAGACTCACACATCAACAGTGCTCTGCATGAGCTGGGGACAGGAACTGAATAGCAGCCAAGAGAGAGTGCACACATTTCTACATCTGTTTTTATAGTATCCAAGGTCATGCTCAAAGTGGTCCAGCATCTCAAAGGTCATTGGCTGAAGGAGTTCCCCCAACATGCTATCTGCATTTATGCCGATACCATGCTGTTTTTTATTACTACAGCTCTGTAGTAGATCTTGAGATTGGTGCTAGTGACACCTCTGACAGTTCTTTTATTATTCAGGATTATTTTAGCTGTTCTGGGCATTTTTTTTCCAAATGAAGTTGAGTATTGTTCTTTCAAGGTCTGTAAAGTACTGAGTTGGAATTTTAATGGGATTTTGTTGAATCTGTAGACTGTTTTTTGTAATATGATCATTTTTACTATGTTAATCTTATTGATCCATGAGCATGGAAGATCTTTCCATATTCTGTGATATCTTCTTCAAAATTTTATTCAAAGATTTGAAGTTCTTGTCATGCATGTCTTCCACTTGCTTGGTTAGAGTTACCCCAAGGTATTTTAGTAGCTATTGTGAAGGGTGAATGCTTCCATAATTTCATTCTTAGCACTTTTATAATTTGTATATGAGAGCTAATCTTTGACCTAATAATGTATCCACCTACTGTGCCAAAGGTGTTTATCAGCTATCAAAGTTCTCTAGTAAAATATTTTGGGTTGCTTATGTGTACCATCATGTCATCTGTAGATAGTGATACTTTGAATTCTTCTTTTCCATTTTGTATCTCTTTGATGTCTTTTTGCTCTAGCTGGAGTTTTGAGTACTATATTGAATAGATACGGAGAGAGTGGACAGTCTTGTCTTGTTTCTGATTTTAGTGGAATTGCTTTGAGTTTCTCTCTATTTAATTTGGTGTTAGCTGTCAGCTTGTTGCATTTACTTTTATTATGTTTAGGTATGTTCCTTGAATCCCTGGATACATGAAGGGGTGTTAAATTTTGCCAAAGGCTTTTTTTTCACCATCTAATGAGATGATCATGTGACTTTTCTTTCAATTTTTTTATAAGGTGGGTTACATTAACAGATGTTCATATGTTGAAATATCCTTGCATCTCTGAAATGAAGTCCACATGATCATGATGGATGATCTTTTGGATGTGTTCTTGTAACTAGGTTGCTAGTATTTTGTTCATAAGGGAAATTGGTCTGTAATTCTCTTTCTCTTTCGAGCCTTTATGTGGTTTGGGTCTCAGGGTAACAATGGCCTCATAAAAAGTGTTTGGCAATGTTCCTTCTGTTTCTATTTTTGTCAAATAATTTGAAGAGTGCCAGCATTAGATCTTTTTTGGAAAGCTGGTAGAAGTTTTCACTGAAAACATCTGGTCCTTGACTTTTCTTGCTTGGGAGACTGTTAATGACTGCTTCTGTTTCCTTAGAGGTTCAGGTCTGTTTAAATTGTTTATCTGATCTTAGTTTAATTTTGGTAAGTGGTATTTACCAAGAAATTAGCCCATTTCTTTTAGATTTTCCAATTTTGTGGAGTGGAGATTTTTGAAGTATGACTTAATGATTATCTGGATTTCCCAGTGTCTATTGTTATGTCCCCTGCTATGTTTCTGGTTTTGTTAATTTTGAAATGCTCTCCCTGCATTTTAGTTTGTTTGGATAAGGATTTGTCTATCTTATTTATTTTTCTCAAAGAACCAAGTCTTTGTTTCATTATTTCTTTGTCTTATTCACTTTCTTTCTATTTTATTGATTTCAGCCCTCAGTTTGACTGTTTCCTACTGTGCACTCCTGATGGGTGAGTCTGCTTCTTTTTGTTCTAGTGCTTTCAGGTGTGCTGTTAAGTCACTAGTGTGCGATCACTCTAAATTTTTTACGAAGGCACTTAGTGCTATGTACTTTCCTCTTAGCCCTGTTTTTATAATGTCCCATAAAATTGAGTACATTTTGCATTCATTTTCATTGAATCCTAGAATGTCTTTAATTTCTTTATTTCTTCCTTGACACAGTGGTAATTCAGCTGAGAGTTGTTCGGTTTTCATGAGTTTGTAGGGGTTCTGTGGTTTGTATTGTTATTGAACTCCAACTTTTATCCATAGTGATCTGATCAGATACAGGGTATTATTTGAATTTTTTTTAATCTGTTAAAACATGCTTTGTGACCCAGGTTATGGTCAATTTTGGAGAATGTTTCATGAGGTTTTGAGAAGAAGATATGTTCTTTGGTGTTTTGGGGAAATGTTTTGTAGATATGTTAGCTCCATTTGAGTCATAACATCTGTTAATTTTGTTATTTCTTTGTCTAGTTTATGTTTGGATGAGCTATCCATTACTGAGAGTGGGATGTTGACATCTCCCTCAATTAATGTGAGGGGATCAACATGTGGTTTTAGCTTCAGTATATTTTTAAATGTGGGTACCCTTGTATTTAATGCATAAATTTTCAGAATTGAGTCATCATCTTGGTGGATTTTTCCTTTGATGAATATGAAATATACTTCTCCATGTCTTTTAATTAAATTTTGTGTGAAGTCTACTTTGCTAGATATTAGGAGAGCTACATCAGCTTGCTTCTTTGTTCCATTTGATTGGAAAATCATTTTCCAACCCTTTACTCTGAGTTAGTAACCGGAGTGTGATTCTTGAATGCAGCAGAAAGATAGATGATTCTGTTAATTTGTGTCTTTTTATTGGCAAACTGAGTTCTTTGGTATTGAGAGATGTTAATGACTTGTGATTTTTAAAATTTTTATGATTTATTTATCTTTATTTTATATGCATTGGTGTGAAGGTGTCAGAT
>LOEQ01012321.1:7402-26280 GCA_001685075.1 Bramus lutescens
CTTGTGGTTGCTGGGAATTGAACTCAGGACCTTTGGAAGAGCAGGCAATGCTCTTAACCTCTGAGCCATCTCTGCAGCCCCAACAAAAGCTCTTAATATCCCTGTTGGGTAAGATTATTTTCAGGTATGTGACTTTTGTTTAACTCTGTGAAGTTGTGTTACTGTGCCTGTCTAAAACACCTGATGATTTAATAAAGAGCTGAACGGCTTATAGCAAGGCAGGAGCAAGGATAGGTGGGGCTAGCAGGCAGAGTGTATAAATAGAAGGAGAAATGAGGAAAAGGAGAAGCAAGAGAACGAGAGGATGACATCAGGAGTTAGCCACCCGGGCAGTCATGGAGTAAGAAGGAAAGTAAGATGCACATAAGTAAGAAAAAGATAAAATCCCAGGGCCAAAAGGTAGTTGGGATAATTAAATTAAGAAAAGCTGGCAAGAAACAAGCCAAGCTAAAGCTGGGCATTCATAACTAAGAATAAGCCTCTGTGTGTGATTTATTTGGGAGCTGGGTGGTGGGTCCCTCAAAAATCCAAGAGTGCAATAAAGCACATCACATGCTTGTCACATAAGTCTAATTACAAAGTGCCTTTTATAGGTATCTAAGACTGTCACTAAGACAAATATTCAAAATCAAGCACATCTCCGATGACCTCTTTCCTTTCCACAGGGGACTTCTTTGTCCTCCTCTGTCTTCCATGAAATGATTGATATCTCCTCTCACAGAGATGGCTCCTCGTCTACCTGATGGAACTGAGTCATTACCTGCTGGCATGCCAGGAGAAGACTTGGACACATTAACTCTACTGCTGGCAGCCTCTGGGGAGCCAGATCCCTACCCACAACACACATGCTCTGCCCTGTCCTCCAGACTGCCTTGTTTTGTGGAAGCAAGTTGCTGAACAAGGAGACCTGAGGTTTTCCAGTGCAGTTAACACCAGGTCACTAGCTAAGCTTTAGCCACCTCCTTGGTTGTTTTGTCTGTCAGGTGGTTCTGAACTCAGGTGGGGTCAAAGAGGTGGCAATCCCCTGCCCTTGTGACCCGCATGATTTGGGACAAGTTCTGACTCCTTACCCAGTGAGATGAAGTTCTCATAGTTTTCCAGCATCACAGCCTTGTAGAGTGCCCTCTGCACAGGGAGCAGATGCCTCCACTCTTCATCTGTGAAAGTCACGGCCACATCCTCAAATGTCACCGATGGCTGAAAACACAACCACACTCCCTTACAAACCTTGCCTTCCTGGTCTGTTTCATCTCTCCCGAGGCAGGCTCTGAGTGCTCTATAGCCCACCACAGACTCCAGCCTAACCCAACACTCCTTGGCGTACAGGGCCGACTCTCAGTCCACAACTGGCTGCCAAAGGCACAGTCAGGATGGAAGCACTGATGCCAGACTCCTCTAGGCAGCTCTGCTCTGTCAGGTTTTGGGAAGGCCATGGGCTCATAGTGCTAAAGGTCATCTTACCTTGGAGCCCTTCATTGGCCTAGGGGTGGAGGGTCATAAAGGGAGACACTCAGGATAAAGAAACAAGTGCCTACATTTTGGCAACTAATAACAGTATTTCAGAAATAGAAATGTCCACCTCACCTGGCATCTAGTAGGTGGAGACACAGCAGCCATTCCCTCCTACGGTGTCCTGGTAGGGAAGAACAGAATTGCAGTGAGGAAAAAGTGTGGGAGGAGAGAAGGTATGACAATGACCAGTCCTGGGGTCTTCTGACCCACGTGGCAAGGCCTCTCCAGATATCAGTGAGAGATGTAGCCACATTCATTCCCAACACCATCAAAAGAGCAAAAAAAAAGGCAGGCCAAGAGCACTCCATGCTTCTTCCAGAGTTAGAGCAAAAGCTATGAATACTGAAACCACAGCAGTGTCTGTTGTGCTGTTATCTTCAGGGCAGAGCTCTGCTCCGAGGAGTCAGAACACAGTAAGAGTTAATGAGCTAAAACCATAAGCAACTTTACAAATGACCAAGGGAAGCCTAGGCAGGAACCAGGAGGCAGAAACCAAATCAGAGACAGCAGAAGAACACTGCTTACTGGCTTGCTCAGCTACTTTCTTATGCAGCCCAGATCTACTTTCCCAGGGATGACAACATTCACAGTGGGCTAGGTCTTCCAGTATCAATGGGTAATTAAGAAAATGCCCCATACTCTGGGGGATGGTGGCACATGCCTTTAATCCCATCACTTGGGAGTCGGCGGCAAGCAGATTTCTGTGAGTTTGCAGATTTCGAGGCCAGCCTGGGCTACAGAGTGAGTTCTAGGACAGCCAAGGCTATAGAGAGGAAACCCTGTCTTGAAGAGAGAGAGAGAATACAGCTTACACAAACATGCTCACACACCGGTCTGATGACGTCATCTCAATTGAGATTCTCTTTTCCCAAGTATGTCTAAGTTAGTATCCAGTTGAGAAAACTTTGGCAGAAATGAACTTGTATGAAAAGACGACATTCTTCCTAGTGAACATGAATTTTAAAGTGTCAGGACAACATGCAAGTGGTGAGTCAAGAAGATATCAGGAGATATTGAAGTAGCTTCGGGGACCAGGGAGCAGATGTACCAGGAGACAGACCAATGCCTGTAGCTCACTTTAGTGGTGAAACACTGGTGCTCACAGTGTTTCTAGACGAAGTGAGTTCCAGTTCCCACACACTGCAGCTTTACTTATCTTTGGATTTCCAGGAGACTTACTGTCTTCTAACTCCTGCATAAGTTAGCTAAATGCATCTCACCTTCTCACAATGCAGAGTCTAAGTTTGCATCTGGTACGCACACTTGCAATCTCAGCACTCAAGAAGCAGAGGTAGGACTGCTGCTGGTGAGAGTGAAGTGGACACCCCTATATTCAGGGTCGGTACCACCTACATTCATGAAGCACCCATTACGGAAAGGAACTGGAGGAAGACAGGCCGCAGACCGGGACCTCCAACTTGAAAGTACAGGACTCTGNAGTGGACACCCCTATATTCAGGGTCGGTACCACCTACATTCATGAAGCACCCATTACGGAAAGGAACTGGAGGAAGACAGGCCGCAGACCGGGACCTCCAACTTGAAAGTACAGGACTCTGACACACAGTGGGCATACCCACAAGGACACCAGGGGCCGCGTCTGTGCCCTAGGAACCTAAGCACACTGGGCGGGACGACTCACGAGCAAGCTAGCCACACCAGGTCACGGCCACGAATCCTCCCCCAAGTCCCTGGGGTTCCCTTCTCTCCGCTGCTGCATCCACCAGGATCTGAAAAACCTAGACCCACATCCTCACCTGCTACAAGCGCGCTGGCTACCGGCGAAGGCCACACCGCCTGGGATCGGGAAGGCAGTGCGCCTGCGACACGCGTCTGGGCCCCAATCAACGTGCCGCCTTCGCGGGAACTCCATTTCCCAGAAGACTCGAGAGCCGGCGCCCTGAAGATGACGCATTGAAAACAAAACAAAACTCCCCAAGCTTGCACGCCAGATCCATGGTGCTGAAGCTGTGGGACCTGGCTGCCTGTGTGTGTGCTCCTATAACTGGAGACCAGCTGTCCCGCGAAGGCGGACTTGAGCAGTGCAGCTGGGAGGAGGGCCCTAAAACAGCATAAATTCGGTTTCTGGTTTGCCAGCATGCTTGTCTTTTCTGAAAGTCAGGGTTCCCAGTTCTTGGTCACTTTTCAGTGGACTATCCCCAATGCATGAGCTTAGCGACATACCTGTTTATGTTTTCCTTCAAGAATTCTTAGTTCTCACTATTTTGGTCAGATCCCGGATTTGGGTGGCACCTTGGGGCATTCCACTCAATTTTGTTACAATAATCTTGTATGAGGATGACCTCCTTTCTACTGCTTCAGACGACACCAGGCAAACAACAGGCTGTAAACACTTTAAACTTTGTAGCTCAAAAAGGATGCAAAGTTTCTAGGGAAAGACTCAACCTGTAAGACGCATAAGTCAATTACTGGATCTTTATTTGGCCCTAGGATATCTGGATTTACTTCCTNTCTGAAATATGAGATATGTTAAGGCTTCTCTGGAGCTAAGAGGGTAATGCAGAATATGATCTGCAGTACTGAACAAGATAGCCAGGTCAAATCTCTGAGAAGCGAAATCAGTACCAAATCCATACCCCTTGTAATCAAGGGACCAAAAAGCCCCATCTTATGATAGCATTAAGAAAGCCCCAGCACTGGGGCTTACCAAGATAGACAGGCTCCTTAAATTACAGGTGAAAAATCAGGGTCAGTAACAGTCCTCATTTGGCCATTGGATGGTCATAGATGGTGCACAGCATACCTATCCAAATGACCGCACTCTGAAGCCCAAGTCGACCCCAGTCTCTCCAGGGACTGACAGTGACTCCTTGATCTTGCACCACCATGTACACTCCTTCCTAAAAACTTGATCTCTTTAGCTGTCAAGTCAATAGTAGAGAAGTCTTTCTTAAGTAGAATATAGAATTGTCAAAGAAGCAAATTCTTCTGAGCAAATATGTACCTTCCTGGTGTTACATGTTCATGCTGCTCTCTGGAAGGAAAGAGATTTACTGGACTCCAAGAGAAGTTCCATCCACTATTGACCAGAGATTTTGTCTGTCATGCCCGCCACTTGAAACCTCTCCAGTGTTTCCATATCTGCTACAGGGGACACCATAGGGACGACTCATTTTTCAATGGAGGGAATAAAGTGGTCACTAGACTGCCAAGCTCAAAGCCCTGGTGCCTAATTTTTATTGACTCCTTTTGCCCCTATCAGCCTGATGGATACCCTGTGAGCATCAGTCTGCCCCTAAGGCAGTGGAGAAGGCAATGGTGAAAGGATTCCTCTGTCATCCCGAAGGATGGCTGCACACAGAAACCCCCAACTATGTTCTCCAAGTACTTAATGGAAGCTTGTAAAGTAGCTCCATGATTCGCCGGTCGGACAAGGTTAAGAGAAACACACAATCACCTATTCTAGGAAAGGGGCTCTTTCAGTCTTTTCCTGAGTTCCCAGGGGCTCCACGTGCTTCAGAAAGATCTCTTTTTGTAACCACCCACAGACACGGTCTCTTCACTAAGACAGATTTGGAAGGTGTAGTTCCCTGAGCTCCCCACCTGTCAAATCTTCAAGTGCTTCTTGGTCTTCATGGATGCCCTCACTGAACGAACTGAAGCCCTTTCCCAGTCCATGCTGGAAATGCCTGAGCAGTAGCCAAGGCACTCTCAAAAGCAATCAGCCGCCACTTAGACTCTCCCAGAATCTCTAGGTGTTTCAAATCARGACCAAGCCATTAGGTGGCCAATACTTGRGTGACAGCCATTGCTCTCAGGAAAGGCAGAAYCCTCAGAGGATAAATGAAGACGTTAATGACGAAAGCCCGCATTACTCTATTGCCGTGGCAAAACACTGTGCCCAGGGCAACCTAGAAACAGTTTGCGGGAGGCTTACCTTTTCAGAGGAAGAGTCCAGGACAATCATATGTGACTCATTTGGGCAAGCAGGGATAGTGTAAAGCCATGACCTAGGTCTGAGGTAAAAACCATGGCCTAGGGCTGGCCCTGTGTGTGTGAACAACCTCTACCATGAATACAAAATGAGTCTGAAACCCAAGGCAACGTAAGGTTTAATAAACTTCAGGCCTTTTCTGGAGTGAGGTACGAACTTCCTAAACTTTGTCTCCTTCACTCCCTGGATCCGTCCTGCTGTTCCCAGACTGTTTCCTGGCTCAGCAGAATGAGCTTTCCAAAGACTCTCGAANCCTCAGAGGATAAATGAAGACGTTAATGACGAAAGCCCGCATTACTCTATTGCCGTGGCAAAACACTGTGCCCAGGGCAACCTAGAAACAGTTTGCGGGAGGCTTACCTTTTCAGAGGAAGAGTCCAGGACAATCATATGTGACTCATTTGGGCAAGCAGGGATAGTGTAAAGCCATGACCTAGGTCTGAGGTAAAAACCATGGCCTAGGGCTGGCCCTGTGTGTGTGAACAACCTCTACCATGAATACAAAATGAGTCTGAAACCCAAGGCAACGTAAGGTTTAATAAACTTCAGGCCTTTTCTGGAGTGAGGTACGAACTTCCTAAACTTTGTCTCCTTCACTCCCTGGATCCGTCCTGCTGTTCCCAGACTGTTTCCTGGCTCAGCAGAATGAGCTTTCCAAAGACTCTCGAAACCTGGTTTGGACCTGAGAGATTTGGCTATTACTTAGTATTATAAAATCCAGAATTAGTTCCGCCCTCTCCCCGCCCCTGTCTGGGGTCCTAGCACGAGGACCCCTCGGAAAGTGTCCGAGGCTGAGCCTGATTCAATTTCTTTTTTGTTCCGTTTGAACAATTTCTCGACCCCCTTGTGCGCTGAACGGTGACCCTCCAGTCTCAGCACCTCGCTTTGCGCCTAAGACGAACGTCTGACGAGGCGTGGTCACAGCCTGTCGCGGCAGGCAGTGGGGAAGGCGGTCCCAGACCCAAGCTGCATCGCTGCTCAGGCTCCATCATGGCGGCGGCCGTACGAGTTGCTGGCTGTTTCCCTGCACTGTGTAGCATACCGGCAGGTGAGCGCTGGGACCCAGAATGTAAGCGCGTGCGAGCAGGGTGCTTTCTCTCGAGTCTCCGAAGTTCCTGGTCGAGGGAGGCGAGAAGTCGCTGGGCCCCCGATCNGATCCCCGTCTCTGATTCGGATCGGTCAGGCTGTGTGACCTTGCGCTCCTTCTCCCCTTCTCTGGGTCGCAGGGCTTGAGATTATAGGAAGCAACCTGCACTCTGCTTTCAACCAGGAAAACCGCTCTGGCCCAGTCGGTGAGGAGGAATAGAAGTAGCAAGCATCACCTATGGTGCAGAGGGTGATGTCAATTCTGGGTTTGAGGCTGAGTGCCGCCCGCGGAGCTCAAACTAAAGGATCATTTCTTGCTTGAGTCCATTAGGTTAGCTGTCAGTTTTAGTGTCTGGGCCGATCCGTTCGCCAGAATGTACTTTGTCTGTCACTGATTTCCTCCAGCCCTTCACAGTCGTGTGTGGTTCTCTAGCATAATGTTGGCTACGCGCTCGACAGTGTGCACTTTTGTTAAACTCAAGGTCCAGGTCCAGAAATTTAAATTTGTTGCAATATTTGACCTGGAATCGCTTGGTGGGGTTTGTGGCGTGAGCCTTCGTTTGTTTTGCCGGCTTTGAAACCGTCTCCTTAAGACCTCTGTTGTATAGTGGCCTGTAGCCTTCCAGTGTGCCATAAACAATCTTAAGCTATTTATGATTTTATCCCTCCACTTCCTCCTCACAGTGCCTTAATGATTCCGTTGTATCCTCATACCACCGCCACCCCCGCCTGCCTTTTTGTTTTTGAAACAAAGTCTCACTATGGTCTCCCAATTTATAAGCCTCCTATTTCAGCTCCTAAACGCTGGAGTTAAAGTTGTTTACTCTCAGAGTTTGCCTCGTTATTCTTGTTTTATAGAAGAGGAAATTATAGCACACACAGAGAGAAACTTGCTTGGGGATTAAGACTTACACCTTTGCACCCATGATGCCTTGCTGCACGCCTTCATACCCCTTGTGTAACTTCTCTTTCTTTGGGGTAGCAGCTTTAGCAACATAAATCAGTACCATAAAACTCACCCATTTGAAGTGTACACTTCAGGGATTTTTTTTTCTTCAGAAAACTCCTTTTCATCTGTTGTGTCCGTCCCTTCCAATCTCCCAGTAGCCCTCGACTCTAGACAATCTGTCTATAGCTTGTCTGTTCTGGACATTTTTAATAAATAGATCCAAAAGATATCTGGTCTCCGTGATTGGCTTCTTCCATCAATGCTTCCTTGTCAGGATTTATCCATGCCGTGACACACCATGTTGTAATACGCTTGTGTCAACACACCGCATTTTTGTTTATCCACTCATTGGCTGATGAACATTTGAGCTATTTCCATCCTTGGCTGTCAGGACTGACTGATGTTGAAATACCCGAGAACTGTGCTTTTTGTCTGTGCCCTTATTCATCCTCTCTTGTGTATATTTCCTGAAAGTGGAATTGCTGGTTGAAGTGATGGCTCCATGTTTAGCCAAGGAACTACCATGTAGCTGAACCATTTTACAGCCCCACTACAATATAGAGGTTCCTTTTTCTCTTTGCCAACACTTGTTATTATTGGTTCTATTCAAGTAGCCAAGATAATTGTATACAATGAGCTTGTTTTTGTGTGCTTATTAACCATTTGTGTATGTTCTTGAAATTTTTGTTCAAATATTTTGTCTCGTGTGTGTGTGTGCATGTGTATACACACATGTGTGTCCACATGTGCGGACAAACTTGTCCATTTTTCAGTTGGGTTTACTTTTTATTATTGCATTTAAAGACTTCTTTGTATTTTCTAGATAGAGGTCTCTTGTCAGATATATAATATGCAAAAAAAATGTTTTTTGAGATAGGCTCTCATTGTGTGTCCTGGCTAGCCTGGAATTCACTATGTAGACAAGGTTAGCACTGAATTCACAGAGGTCAGTCCTTCTCTGCTTCCAGACTGGATAAAAGATATGATCCATGAAGAAACTTTTTTTTTTTTTGAGACAGGATTTCTCTGTATAGCCCTGACTGTTCTTTAACTTTGGAGAGGAGGCTGACCTTGAAGTTAAAGATCCACCTGCCTCTGCCTCCTGAATGCTGGGATTAAAGGTGTGCGCCACCACCGCCCCTTAAGATACATTTTTTAAATCTTATTTTTCATGTTAATTTTTAAGACTCCCCTCCCAAAGATCTCACTATGAATGTAGTCTAGCCTGAGACTCACAGTCTTTTCCTGCCTCTGCTTCTCAAATGCTGGAATCATAGGTTTGTACCTCTACACCTGACATAGATAGTGTTCTTTGAAACACAAGTTTTTGATTTTGAAAACTCTGGTCCTTGTGCCTGCTAGCCAAGTGCTGCCCTACTGCGAAGCTGTTTCTAGCCATGAAAAACAGCACACCATTTTGGAATTTTGATGGTCTCATTTATCTGGGGTTTTCCCCTCCCCTTTTTGGTAGTGTGTGCTTTCAGTGTTATATCTAAGAAACCATTACCAAACCCAAGGTTTTGAACGTTTACCCCTATGTTTTCTTTTAAGATTTTTAGTTTTGACTATTCCCTTTAAGCCTTTGGCCAATTTTGGGTTAGTTCCTATCTATAATATGAAGTATAGCTTCAACTTCATTGGGATGTTACTATCCCAATGTCTCCATACATCAGTTTTCTCGCCAACTATCAGAGTCTATTCTAGAACACCAGACTAAGTGGAAGGTTGGTGGGCACCAGAGGGGCAGGAGCCTCTCCCTCATACCTGAAGGAATTTACTGTTTGCCGTGAGCCTGGAGAAGTAAGTCTCTCAGACCAGGGTCTGTTCCGAAGTACAGATCTGGTGATGCCAAAGGGAGGGCGGAGGAGAAGGGCAGTGTGGGACTGCAGTGGACGCCTAGGCCCTGTGGCCAGCCTGCAGGGTATGTCGAGGGATTGGTTTACTCGGCTTTTTGACACAGGGTCTCATGTAGCCTAAGCTGGTCTTGAACTTGCTATGGAGCCAAAGCTGACCAGATCCTCCTCTCTCCATTGAGTCCTGGGATCATAAGCACAAGCCATTGCTACAGCTTGTGCTGAGGGTTTTAGCTTTGTTTTTTAGACCATGAGGGAGCCAAGGAAGACTGTGTCAGGGCTGTGACTGCCTAGGTCTGATACGCTGGGAAGATGCTGAGTTAGAGAATTAGGGAAACCTGTTAGGAGACGGGTTATCCTGTGGCTGAGTGACGAGGAGGCCTTAGCAAAGAAGGACCAGCAAGGAGAGCCCAGGGCAGGTGACAGATGGTATCACACTCAAGGAGATTTTAAGACTCTGAAAATGGGTGGGTTCGAGGGTGAAGGGTGAAGATGAGGTGTCATGTCAGCTACTTGGCAAGTGGTCATGAAGTCAGGAGATGGCTTACTCTTTGTCTTAATCCTTTCATTCTGTAGGTGTTAATATTCTGCAGGCAATACTGTTTAGATTGTTCCTTTTCATGTAGAAAAGTATCTTTAAACAAATTTACCCTGCACCCGCATTTACAGGTCACTTCCTGTCTAGGCAGCTCTCTCTAAACACCTTCCCAGCAGCAGCTTCCGTTCTGGCAGTGAAGACCACTCTCAGTCACGGTAAGAGTCTACTAGAGCTCTGTTCTTGTAAGACTTATTGCCTGTGGAGTAGTTTTGTGACGGGGGTTTTGGGTGAGGGTAGCCATTTAGGGGTACAACCGAAGCTTTCTTATCTAGTTCTGTGTGCTTCAGCTTTTGTCCCCAGAGGCAACTGCAGTTGCGGTTTCTTGTGTGTGCCTCTGGAGTGTGTGTGGTTCATTCACAGACACATGAAACAGGACACTCAGCACGCTTTGGTAGTTTGCTCTGTGGGACATTTGCCTATCATTTCCCACTCCCTGGCCGCACATGGCAGAGGCACTGTTTCCCGACAGTAGGCTCTACATTGGATACTGCAGAGAACTTCCACAACCGCTGTGTGGAGGAGCGTCAGCTCCCATGGAGGAAGAGTCATAGGTGGTTGGGAGGCATGAGAAATGGGTGCTAGGAACCAAACCCGGGTTCTTTTCCAGAGCAGAGCATGCTCTTAACTGCTAAGCCATTTCTCCAGCCCCAAAACATGATTTGCAAAATTTTAGTGATTTGAACACTTTTAGAAATTGTGTGTGTGTGTGTGTGTGTGTGCATGCATTTGGACACTCTCATTCTACTGTGTGAGTGGAACTCAGAGGACAGTTTGTAGGAGTTGGCTCTCTCCTTCTGCCACTTGTGTCCTGGGGACAAATTCAGGTTGTCAGCCTGGCAGCAAGTGCCTTTGACTGCCAAACCCCCTCGGCAGTCTTGATGACCTATTATTCTGAGTGTGATTAGTTGGAGCTGGCAGTGTTTCTCTGCAGCTATGACTCTAACCACAGTTGTGTTCTATCTGCCTGTAGGCGCCTTTTCACCCAGGGGAACAGAAACCAACCACTGTCTGGCCGGCTTGAGCCATGCGCTGCAGACACAATGCTGTGTTTCCTCTCCCATCACCTGGACGGGCCAGCAGAGCAGGCCCTACAGCTTCTTCACCAAATGTACGTAGAATGATAGGCTTCTCCTTTTGTGGAACCAGAAAATAAAAGGCGTTTGTGCCTTCATTTTCCTTCTCTCATAAGCAAATAAACATTTTAGTGACTACTTTATAATATCCTTTTATAATAAAAGCATTCCTTGGTGTGTCCGCTAGAATTACCTACATCTTATTAGTGGTACAACTGATAACAAATTTACTTTGAAGGCTAGGGATGCAGCTCAGCAGTAGAACATTGGTCTAGCAGATGTAAGGTCCTTCATTTGGGGCACCTGAGGTCTAAAAGTATTGGATCATAGCCAAACACCCTGCTGATTTAGAGCCATGTCAAGGGGGACAATGCATTGGTGCTCTTTTTTGTGGCACCTCCTAGGCTGTCGACTGTGTCAAGATGAAGCTGGCTGTCTCCTTCCTAACTAATGGCTGTCAGAACCCGCTGAAGCAGATGATGACTACCAAGTTTCGTGCTTTCTCTGAGAAGCTTCTGGCCACAGAAGTAGCTGCCTATGCTCTGGGCGAAGAGTGGAAGAGTTATGTGGTCCGAATCAGTGGTGCGAATGACAAACAAGGTTTTCCCATGAAGCAAGGTGTCTTGACCCATTGCAGAGTGTGCCTGCATTGAGCAAGGGACATTCTTGTTCTAGACCAAGAAGAGCTGGAGAGAGGAAGTGCAAGTGTGTTCGAGGATGTATTGTGGATGCCAATCTGAGTGATTTCAGCTTGGTTATTGTTAAGAAAGGAGAGAAGGGTATTCCTGGACTGACAGAGACTCCTCTGCCTTAGAGGCTGGGACTCAGAAGAGCTCACAGGAAATGAAAGCAATCCCCAGTATGTTGTCAGAAAACTTACAAAGAAGGTAAGAAGTCCAGGGCCAAAGCTCTCAAGATTGAACATCTTGTAACTCTACATGTCCTGCTTTGCAAATGCCAACATGCTGCTCTGAAGAAACAGTGCACAAAGAAAAATGAGGAGGCTGCAAAATATGCTGAACTTTTGACCAAGAAAATGGAGGGAGCCAAAGAAAAAACGCCCCAAACAGAGTGTTGGGAGATGTAGGCTGTCCTCACTGAGAGCTTCTACTTCTGAGTCCCGTTAAAATGAGTAAAAAGTAAATGATCAGACTTTCAGTCCCAAAACAGCAACAACAAAACCTAACCCATTGGCTCCTTTTAGTTGTGCCTTTAGCTGAGGAGAGAGATGAATCAGAGAAAGGTAATTTTTAATAACATTATTTTATGGATAGTGCTCCTATTTGTGATATCACTGGAACTCACCTAGAAGGCTAGGCTGGCCAGCAGGACCCAGGGAACCACCTTGTCTGCTCTTCAGTGCTGGGATCACAAGCACATGCTACTGTGGCTGGCTGTTTTTACTTGGATTTTGGGCTCAAATTCACATCCTCCTGCTTGCAAGGCAAGCACTTCACCTACTGAGCCAGCTTCCCAGCCCAGGCTTCAATTTTTATTATTTAAGTTCATAATGGAATAAAATCTAGTTACAAAATAGTTGGTGAACTTGGAAAGGTGAAATTTAAATACCAGTAAAATGCAGTAAGGATGAACCTAAAGAATTTAGGCATTTACAAATACAAAGTATTGATTAGATGCAGGATAGAAACATATTGGGACCCTAGAAATTGACTAATAGAAATAAATCAGCAGAGCTAGAGTGTGCATGCATTAAAAGACTTATGTGAATTTAAAATAGTCAAGTATAAACACACACATATGGATTAGCTATGAAATACTGGAATATCTGATCTTTTGTATGCAGTTTGAAAGAAACAGATGCTGGGTGTTGGCAGAAGAGTAGAGCAAACCACCTAAATGGGGTGTAGATTCTTGTATATAAGAAAGTGTCCTAGTTAGCTTTACTTGGCAAGTTGACACAGCCCAGGGTCAACTGGGAGGAAAGCCTCAAAGTCAGATGGGCCTGTGGACATGTCTGTGGGGAACTGTCTTGATTGTTAACTGATATAAGGGCCCAGCCCGATGGGAGGCTCCAGCCCTAGGTAGGTGGTCCTGGACTATGTCAGAAAGCAAACTGAGCGCAAGCCTGCCGGCCAGCAGCCAACCAGCAGCATTCCTCGATGGTTTCTGGTTCAAGTTCTTGCTTATGTCCCTGCCTGACTTCCCTCAGTGGACTGTGAGCCACACAGTGGTGCCCTCTCCTAAGCTGCTCTTGGTCAGAGTGGTTTATCAGCAGTGGAGATGAAACTAGGAAGAAGAGTAGTTATTGATGACTCCAGTGATTGTTGTGGAGGCAAGATAACAGGGAAGCAGCCCAAGTCGTAGCTGATTAAGCGGAGGCAAACAAGCCTGCTGGTAAGGGGCTCAAGTGTTGCTGTCTTTTGTGAGAATAATAGCAATGTCTCTCCTTTTGGGCTTTCCAAATGTAACTGTGTGGTACCCAAAGAGTGGCTTTGTTGTCCTTCTAGTGTCACTGCAAGGGTGTACGTGAAGTGACTTCTTCTGGCCTTTTTCATTTAACAGGAGGCCACAGATCATTGCTTGAAAATGCAGCATTTAAAACAGCAAACCCTGTCTCATTGCAGTGACCGCAGATGAACTCTGGAGGGGTGCCTTAGCAGAGACTGGCACCGGAGCAAAAAAAAGCAGAGGCAAAAGAGCAAAGAGGAAGAAGAAAAAGGATTTGAACAGGGGCCAGATCATCGGGGAAGGTAAACTTATATTTAAAGCTTCTGATTTCCTGTTTTGTGTATCCCAGGCTAGCCTCGAACTCCTGCTTTAGCCTCCCTGGAACTAGGATTATAGGCATGTGCCAGGGCTCCCAGCTGATGAGCTGGTCACACGTATATCTTGTCAGTTATAAAATGAAAAGCAAGGATTGTAGAGAACACTTGACATCCCTTTCAGTTGTCTGTAGTCCTCCCCTGTCTCATTTTGTTAAATTTCCTTTAATATTTTTAATGCTTTTATATAAATGTCTTTCTAAAGATAATTTAATTATGCTATATGTTGTGTGCAGTGTGATGGTGAGTTAATTGTCACCTTGATGTACTCTGGGAAGAGTCTCAGTGAGGGTTATCTAGGTCAAGTTGACCTGTGGGCATGTTTGTGGGGTGCTGTCTTGATTCTGTCAGTCGGTGTGGAAGACCCAGTCTAAAAGCAGGGGGTTCGGGTCTTGGACTTATCAAAAAAGAGAAAGTGAGCCGAGCGAGTACTGGCAAATGTGTGTGCATTCCTTCTCTCTGTCTTCTCTTGATGCGACTGTGGATGCGACTAGCTGCCTCCTTGACTGTCTGCAGTGATGGATGGGGACCTGGAATTAGGAGTTAACCCCTCTTCTAAGTTGTTTTTGTCAGAGGATTTTCTCATAGTAGAAAAGGAAAGTAGGATGTGCTGTCTTAAAATTGGCTTGTTCTGATCAGTACTAGGTTTTGGAGCAGTCCACATCAGACCTTAGAAAGTGACTTTGTTCTTTGGATTTCATGCAGAATATCCCACACCAACTGTGCCATTTGGCCTGAACACTTTGATTTTGAAGGTTTTGCTTTTGAAATAACGTTTCAGTGGCTGCGCTTGTCCAGGCCTGCATGTGCCTTGTCCTGACACGAGAATCTTCCTCTGTGTAGTATGGATTGCAATGATTTAGTTATACACATGTACAATTTTGATATAGCACAAAGTGGCCTCTGACCAGTCCTGCTATTTAAGTGCTACCAGCTCCGGGTTATCTGTTCATACCATGCCTGGCATTTTGATACTGGAAAAATGAACCTTCGAACTCTTATTTATGAACACTTTTAAATCTTCAGGACGTTCTGGTTTCCTGTGGCCTGGTCTGAATGTCCCTCTTATGAAAAGTGGAGTAGTCCAGACCATTGGCCAAAGAAGCAGAGAAGAGCAGGATAAGGTGGAGGCCAACATGACCCAGCAGAGAGAAGAGTGGGAACGGAGGAAGAGGGTCAAAGTTAAACGGGAGCGCGGATGGAGTGGAAACACATGGGGAGGTGTCAGTATTGGCCCCCCAGACCCGGGACCCAATGGAGGTAGCCATGTTCCCACCTTACTCACCTTGGTGACAGTAATAGGGTGGTTTTTTGTTTTTTTGTTTTTGTTTTTGTTTTGTTTTGTTTTTACTTGCCTGTTGAGGTTTTGCTTTGTCCTGAAAAGGGGTTGAGCATCTTTGAGTAACTTACCACATTTATCCAAACTGTATCATAGGGAACACAGCCAAGAGCATGGCTAGAAATTCTTATCATAAGTTAAGCTTGGTCATTAGCCCTGTTAAACTCAGTGGTTTGTTTAAAAAAGGTAAACAAAAGACATGAAAATAGGAGAGAGATGTGTGGGAAGAAGGGTCTCAGGACGAGTGGGTGGGGAGAAGAGAGGAGGACGAGGGTGATTCTGATCAGAATACATTACACACATGTAAAATTGTCAACAAATGAAGGATTATTTTAGAAAGCTAAAGACAGTATGACAAGTAAAGTGTCAGAGCACCGTGTGACCAGGAGGCCTTGGTAGGTCTTGGTAGGACTAGAGGCCATGGGTGTTGAGTGGCTAGGTGCTGTGCCTTGACCAGTCCAGCCATGCCCAGTAGTCAGGTGTGGCCAGTGAGCTGCACTGATTCAGGGAAGGGAGTGTGGAAAGTGATGGCTTTGGTGTCTTAACACAAATGGTGATCAAAGATCTGGAGCTGACGAGGGCCCTTAGAGCTGATGAGGCAGAGCCCTGTGGATTGACAGAGGGTGATCCAAGCTCATGAATTCAGAGACAGGGCTGTCTATTGAGAATGGGACCAGGATGTGGTCTTGCGAGGGGCACCTGAGGACCCGAGACTTTTTATAGCTGTGTGTTAGGATGCTTACCTAACCATCCTGGGTTCATTAATACTCCCATCAAAGAAAAATATCTGTGATGGTGCCAAAATCCTTCCCTGCATTAATACTACAGAGTCCTTTATCTATATACTCTCTTTCTTCTTGTAGAAACATATGAAGACTTTGACACCAGGGTTCTCGAGGTAGGCACATGGACCTTGCCTCTGGAGAGTTAATGTGGAGTGGGCCTGGGGCAGAAGGGGCTATGGGGAAAGCTTTCGGTGGTGAAGTCTCAGACACAAGGCTGATCTGGATGTCTGGGCGAAGCAATCTCGTGACAAGGTGACTTCAGTGGTGGTTTAGTAGTAGACTTGGAGCTTATGTGTACTTCCCTCCATCCTAAAGCTCAAGAAGGGTTAACAGTTTATCACTGAGTTAAAGACTAGCTGTATCCAGTGCTCAGTTGCAGGGGCACAGGTGAGGGGAGCAGGGTCACTGGGAGAAGGCTGGGCAGTGAGCTCTTCCCAGCGCTTGAAACTGAATCCCTGATTAAATGAACTTCACTCACTTTTCTGGAGCGTTCTGAGATGGTCCTCGACATTGGTCTGGTGCTACACCTTAGCTCATTAGCTTGGGAGGCAGTCACCTGCACTGGAGCCTCCCTGAGAATGCGCATAACGTCTTCTGCCAGTCAGCACGGTGTAAAGGATGTCCATCAGAATTTCTGTTATCCAAGATTATAGATTTTGAAAGCTAATGTCTATTATGCTGATTATCCACAGAGTGGGTGCAACCTCCCTTTTCCTTTAATGCCACTTTATAGTAAAGGGGCGGGCGCCATGTGCTCAGGTGTAGCTGCCCTATATTTGGTGTAGATAACGGTTTCATAGTTCTTGGCCTTTAAAATGGGCCAGGTTAAACCAAACAGACAAACCATCTGCAGATTTAAAATTTTTTTAGTTCACCATAAGCAGGCATTTCCAATTTTTCTGTTTCCCATTAAGCCTAACCCATAATTATCCAGCAACCCAGGCCTATGGAGTTATTTCACTGTGTGTAGGTAAGTGAGCATCTCTGTTCTGGGCTCTCTCTGATACTCACTGGTGAGCCATTCTGGTTTAATCCTGAGTGTTTTTCTTTCCTGTGGCTCATTCACTAAGGTAGGCCGTTTTGAGTTGTGAAAGTTTCAGATTCCTTTAGATATCTTAGTTGAATCTTCCATTAAACCTGTGAGACAGGAAGAGAAAGTCTTACTTCCGTTCTCTTCCTGAGGAGATGGTGGAGGGCAGGCAGCTCTGTGAGCCTTTGTTTGGAGAAAGTCTGTTTGTCTCACAGCACTGGAAGATGCAGTGCCCATATATCATGAGTGAGTGTGACTGGGCCAGGCCGGCAGCATGGCTCGTCTCCTTCAGAGTTTTCCCAAGGTAATATTGAGACATTTTGTCTTTTAGGTAAGAAATGTTTTCAATATGACAGCAAAAGAGGGAAGAAAGAAGTCAGTCCGTGTTCTGGTTGCTGTGGGGAATGGAAATGGGGCTGCAGGTGAGTAGAAGTTGGGCTAGGCCTGAGAGTCCATGTTGCTGCTCTGATCTTCCTACCGGTTAAACCTTTTAGTGGTTTGGGCTCACAGACCCAAATTTTCACTGTGTAACAAAACCCAGTAAGTGTAGCTTGTTATATCTTTGCTAGTGTAGGCATGGGGACTGCTTGCAGGGAGGTTTCTTTTGTGGTAAGAAGAACCGCCAGATGGCTTCCCATCATACCCCTGCCCCCATATGATCTCGCTTCTGTGATTGACAGCATGATGTGTGCATTATATCTCTTAGTTTTTATTTGTATATCTTTCTTAGGATGTGTGGGCAAATTTTACATGTTTATTGACCATGCCATTTTCTCTTTGAACTTTATCAGTTCATGTCTTTGGCCTAATTTTTATAGGGTGGTGATGGTTTTCCTAACTGATTAGCCTAAGATTTTTATAAGTTGAAGGCACATCAGCCCGTTGTCTTTCCGATGTTTTAACTTAGTTTTAATTCATTTTTGCACATCGTTAAATCCAGAGACTTTGTAAGCTTTTGTATAGCAAATCTGTCACTTAAATCACTTCCAATTTTGTGCTTTGCTTAAAGAGTCTCTGTTTGAAGATAGTAAATAAGTCCAGTCATATTTTCCTCTGGGATATCCATAGTCTTGTTTGTTTCATTTTTCTGAAAGTTAGACTTCACATTTCTTTGTCCCAGGTCTCAGGTGTTTTGCATGTCTCATGTCTTATAGATGATGCTTCCCTTTGTATGACTTACAAAATAAATCTTCATATTTAATAATTGGCAGTGGCAGTAGATGCCAGGGGCTTCCCCAGAACCTGTGAAAACTTTATTTAGGCTAATCACAGGTTGAAGAACCCCTGATCTTATCTCCGGCTAAATTAAAACCCAGATTCTGCTTGACTGTCCCCGTGACAGTACTTGTCACTCTGCAGCAATGTGTTCTCCACTACTGCTTTATTTTTTAAAGATGACTCTTTTTTATTTTACTTTTTAAAAAGAAAGTAAACTATCTTTTCATTTTACATGCCAATCCAAGTTTCCACTCTCTCCCCTCCTCCCATTACTTCCACTTCCCCACCACCACCACACTCCCCACCCACTCCTCAGAGAGGGTGAGGCACATTGTTTTGATATCTAGGCTGAGTAAGGTATCCAAACAAAGAGAATGGGTTCCCAAAAAGTCAATACAAGCAGTAGGGATAAATCCTGGTACCACTGCCAGTGGCTCCGCAGTCTGCCCCAGCCATACAATTGTCACCTACATTCAGAGGGTCTCGTTTGGTCCTATGCTGCTTCCTTCCCTGTCCAGCTAGAGTTGGTGAGCTCCCATTAGCTCAGGTAGACTGTTTCAGTGGGTGTTCCCATCATGGTCTTGACCTCTTTGCTCATATTCTCACTCCTCCCACTCTTCAGATGGACTTTGGAAGCTCAGTTCAGTGCTCTGCTGTGGGTCTCTGTCTCTGTTTCCATCAGTTGCTGGATGAAGGT
>LOEQ01012322.1:0-10982 GCA_001685075.1 Bramus lutescens
TCGCTCCGAGAAGCTCTCACCCCTCACCTGACGCCAACTCCCACCATAGAGACAGTCTGTCACACAGGTGCAGGCGTAGGCGTGGCAATATGTGTGTTGACAAGACAAACAGATCCCTGTTAACAGGTATAATATATATGCTGAGGAAAAATAAAATGTAATGTTTAAAAAAGCAAAATTATGAGCAAAACTGAGTTTCATACTTTTCATATCTATACCTGAAGCTATTCTTCATTGTAGAGTATGTGTATGTGGTTTTGCATCAAAAAACTCACTTTCTTTTCACAATTCCATTTATATTCTATGTATTCCCATCTTATCCATTTTTTTAAAAAGACAAATAAAAGTATCCTGCAATCACTATGAATAAAGTTCTTTATAGTAATTTGATGTTAAGTTTCCAAATTTTACAAATGAAATGATGTCCACAGCATTATATACTTAAGAAAATTGCATTCACACACACACACACACACACATACACACACAGTTGAAATATTTTAAGAGCCTAAGGGTTTTGTGAGTTTAGTGAAAACAGTTCTGTGCATTGCCTTCTCTGAATATAGGGAATGATTTTCAATTTAAAACTGCTTGTCATCTTTTCTTAGAGCATAGTAGTTGTTTAAAATATTAAGATTCTCTATAACATTTTCAAAGCTCTTCTGCCTCATTCATCTCTGTGTTAGGATACACTGTGTGCACCATGATGAGACATTTGAAAAACACTAGTAATTAAATTAATAAGCAGATAAATGTTTAAAATAAATCATTTAAGTTAATCAAATCAATTGGCCTAAAAATTGTCACACATAAAAATGTCCTAGTTTAATAGTCTAGTTTTCTTTGTTCTAGAAAATAATGAGCTACAAAATATCAACATAAAACTGATTTATTGTAACAGTTATTTTCAAGAATAGATATAAATATTAAGGAATGGAATCTATGATGAAATAAATGTCATAAACAAAAATAGAATTTCCAAAGATGTTATAAAGTGAAAATGTCTTTAGAAAATTTATTAATATGGATAGTTGTTTCAGAGATACTAATATTAGTAATGTTATTAAAACAGCATTATCTCATTGTAGCACAAAGGAAATAAAGTAAAAGTAGTTTCATGATGCAATTTCTTCTTGACCACACACTAGGCAAGAAGGTCTACTTGGGCAGAAAGTTCACTTGAATTTTGTTTTAAAGCACATAGTGACTGTATTCCCCCATCCCCATTGGACAGAGTCCCAACTAACAATCATTCAACTTTGACTACTTTTTAAATTATCTGCACAAAGGAAATAAAAGAAATGGGGAAAGGGTTAGCAGCTCCAGGAAATCAAATTCTGAGAAAAAGTTGTAAACCAGGAAATTTAAAAAAAAAATTCACATTGTGGGGAGACTTTAAATTTTACAAACATTTTATAAAGTAGGGTAGATTTCAAAAGTCTTTACATGTGGGCTAGATTTATGAAATATTACCGATTTGGAGGGTAAATACAATTGATTTAAATTAATTCTTTTAACTATAAGAAGTAGGAAAGTTTAAGAAAATAATCATTATACAAATGTGGTGGCACATGCCTTTAATTCCAGCAGTTGGGAAGCAGAGGCAGGCAGATCTCTGTGAGAATGAGGTCGGTGTCTAAAAGCGGGAGTTCCATGACAGTTTCCAAAGCTATGGATGAACCATGTCTCAAAGAAAAGAAAGAAAGAAAGAGAAAATAATCATTATATAAAACAAACAGATATCAATGGATAGTCAATTCTGAAACTAACTAGGAATAGATGTTAGAATATTTAAAAATTTTTGCTGAAAGACAAAAGAAAACAAAACACCACCAATAATGGAGTGCCTTAGTTATTTGTCTATTGTTGTGACACTATGATCAAGGAGATAAAGAATTCAGTATTGGGATCTCCAGATCTGGAGGGTTAGAGTCCATGACCATCATGTCAGGTAGCATGGTAGCAGGCAGTCATCACTGGAGGAGTATTTGAGAGCTCACAGGAGAGGAAGAGAGAGAAACAGAGAGAAAGAGAGCGAGACAGACAGAGACAGACAGACAGACAGACAGATAGACAGACAGACAGAGAGAACAGGACAGACATAAGAATTCAATCCATTATAGTATAGATCTAATAAATGCAAATGTTATTGAAGGAGCAAGGATTCTTTTCAATTATCCGCTGCAACTTTGCTTTTGATAGAAAGCACTGGAATGTACAACATTAAATGATTACGGAAAACATTTAAAAATAATTTATTGTATTTTATTCTTATACTGAACTTGTAACCAGCTGAAAATATACCTAGATAAGGAACAAAGAGTGAGAATAAATATAGAATTCAATTTGAAAACAGTACTAATGATCTTATCATTTATTCCAATAATAAATCTTGCCTCAAATTCTCATTCTAAGGCCAGAAATATTGAAACAACAAGTTCATTATATATAAAATATCCAGAAATTCTGCATTTCTGGAAGTTCCAAAAATGATAAAATTATTAGTCTATTTTAAAATTCTGCAATTTGTGGGTTTGAGGATTTTTGAATTTCAAAAATAAGAAAAATTACACCCAGGAATATAGAAGCTGCAAGTGAAAGTAGTTAACAAAAATTGGAACTTAAATATTTATTAATTGAAAGGCAAAATATCAAAAGCAAATATCTAAATGGAGCTTCCAGGGTTATAAATTCATGAAAAAGAAACTTATTTCTTTTGTATTGATTCCAAAGTGAAGAAAATTATGGAATTAAATACAAATTTAAATCAATTGTTTGGCAAGGAATATATGTTTAATTTTGGTATAAGCTCATACTCAGGTTTTGTTCTATTAATTGAGATCATGTATCATGAGAAGAAAAATATGAGGCATATAAATGTATATCAGCAATGATACTCCCTATTATAGCTATATCATATTTTGTTTTCAAAATTCATAACATGGTCAATGGGATGACTCAAGTGATAAAGGTGCTAGTCTCTGACTCTGAAGACTGGTGTTTGGTCTCCAGGACACACACGGTGAAAGAACAGTACTAACCCCTACTCCCTAAACATAGAAATCATTCAATAAATGTAATATAAACTTTTTTAAAAATCCATAGTTAATGCTGTGGCTATGCTTTGACTTGACCCATTTATATTATTTCCCAGAATATGTGCTGTAAAGCAGTCCTTACAATGGTAGGAATCTCTTTCTTTTAATATCCTTGAAAATTATCTTGTTCTCTTTATATATTCCCAACAAAATATATAGAAAATATTGATATGTTCATGATAGCAACTCATGAAAATTGAGCCTCCATATATTTTGTGTTAGTTGTTATTATCATTACTACTTGTGTTTTACTTGCCATTTACACTTCTTTTCAAAATAATCTTCAACATTATCTTCAAAACAATAACTTGTACTATTTATTACAAGGAAATCCTATTTTTATTCTTGCTCTCACAATATAATTAAAATCTCTAGTATACATGTCACTATATGCATATAATTCTTTCATAATTATGAAAACATTCTTAACATAAAACATATTATTTGGAAAAATTAGTGCATTTTTGATATATAAATTATGATTTAATCAATAATCAAAGAACAAAAATTCTTTAGATTATATCCTAGAAACTAGAAAAACAGTGATAAAAATTACTTGGTTTCACATTTTTGAGAATGTGAAAAATTATTAGTCGAGGTTCTCTAAAAGAACAGAACAGCTTCAATATATATTAAAGAAAGACTACTTGTGAGAATGATGACTCAGACATGAAGAATACTTGCTGCTTTTCCTGAGAATCCAAAATTTATTTCAAGCGCCCAGGTTGGGTGACACACAAATTCCTATAACTCCAATTCAAGATCCAACACCCCAGCATATCCATATAATCTTGTTAGTACATGCATACACAAAAATAAACATTTTAACATAGGTTGATTATTATTTATTGGCTTCATTATAAAGTCTGGGCAGGCAAAGAATGACTTTTCCAGCCTGGATTTGCTGAAAGCCCTATACACTCTGAATTAAAAAGTTTGGGTACCTTAATATTCCCAGAATAGCAATGAAGCCCTTGATGATTTTTAGATCATCAAGATGGTCTTTGTTTTATATGGGGAGCCTGAAGAGCCTGCCTGTTACATTAGTGACAGATAACAATAGCAGGAACATTGACAGAGTTAAGGACTTTTAAACAGAGTAAAAGAATGTGCTAGATAAATATAAAGGCAATGAGGAAAAAAGCAAAATATTTGTTTTGAATCTTACTTTATTTGACAGCTATTATACTGTTCTTGCACATTATAGGCTGAGCCTTAACATTTAAAATAACATGTTGAATGAAACATGATTAATAAAAACTAAGAGAGAAAAATTTGGGTTCAACCTGAAGGTCAGAAATGCAAAACAGCCAGCCACTTGTTCTTACCTATCCCTCAGTCTAAAAGAATAATCATTCCTCCAGAAATCTCAAGATGAGACTGAGACTGAAAGATGTCTCCTCCCATTTTATAATCCTCTCCAGTTCTGGGATTAAGGGCATGTACCACTACCACCTGTTTTCTATGAGAAGCTACTGTGGCTACTGGGATTAAAGGTGTGTGTCATTGCTGCCTGGTCTATAAGGCTGGCCAGTGTGTCTATTTAACTTTTCTGATCCTCAGGCAAGCTTTATTTATTATAATACAAACAGAATGCCACTACATTCCCCCTTTTTGCCTAAAAGTTTAAAAGAAGGCTATAACAATATAAAAAAGCTATCTGCAGTAAGTACAATGATATGTAAATACCAATATGGACAGGAAATAAATATATCAACAATGTCTAATCCATTAGCAAATTTGATAAATTCAGAGAAAATATTCCACATTTATTCTATCTTGGTGAGTCCCAATCTTCTACCTAATGTATTTCCTACCTCAATTTGCACCACCATCCAAAACTATCTTTTGATATCTCTCAATATTTACATTTCTTTAGAAATTTTTTTCTGAGTCTTATAAAGAAGGCAGACTATAACTATAACTATAACTATCTCATCTTCAAATACCTCAGAGATGCAAGAAAAAATAATATTAACTGAATAATCAGGAAGTCCAAGGTAGCAGATTCAAAAAAAACTTTGAATAATGACAAAAGGAGCTGGCTTCAAGGACATTCACCAAAATTTTCTTGGCAATGTTGGGCCTTTCATCTTAGGCCTACATTCTTTGAATATCTGACAGACATTTCTCTGAAGCCAGATATTCAGGAAGGGTGTCCCTACTTGTCATGACAATGTTTTTCAGTCACTTTCTTTTGTGCCCTGCTTGTT
Source organism: Bramus lutescens (assembly GCA_001685075.1). Taxonomy (NCBI): domain Eukaryota; kingdom Metazoa; phylum Chordata; class Mammalia; order Rodentia; family Cricetidae; genus Bramus; species Bramus lutescens. The sequence continues at coordinate 5,312 of LOEQ01012322.1, forward strand.
TAATTAAAACAGAATATTGTCAGCAGTTGAGGCAGGGGCATTTTCTTGCTCAGTGGTTACTTTTGCTGCAAAGAAAATACTATCCATGTGGAGTTTCTTTGATGCCCATATCTTCTCTGAAGTAGATTGCTGCTGCCAGAATCAAACATGTCTCATTGTCATATTAAAGAAGAACCTAGATTATTAAAACATCTTAAATGCCATATTCTATAGATCTCTGAAGTATTTGAAGATGGCCTGTCTATCTAAAATATATCTTTGCTTGTCCTTTAAAAGATACTTAATGTGACTATAAGATTAATTATACTAGTAGATTAACTACTAACCTATATTTCTTTATTATCCTGAAGGGTAATAATAATTTTCAAGGACTAGAGTTGCATTGTATTTTCAAAAGAGATGTATAGCTATAATAACTTTCACAAGATTAGAAATGTATGGACACTATATTTTAACAAAATTAATCTCAAATTTGTATCAATGTACAAAATTTGTATACAATATACAAAAGTCTTGTCCAATGTAGAACATTTAAAACTAGTAATTGCATTTTAAAACTAGATTTCAATAATCCACCTTTTTATCCTATCATATCTATATTATCCCTATTTTTCTTTTCAGAGTAGATTAAATAATCTACCCTTTTATCCCATCATATTTGTATCCCCCATTTTTCTTTTTGAACAAGATCATATCTATATCCTACCCTTTTTCATTTCAGAGTAGACTCAATAATCTACACTTTTATCCTATCATATCTATATCCTCCTTTTTATTTATAAAATAAAAACCTTAAATCTAATTTCCTTTATTTATTAACTTTTTCCTGAACATTATCCATAATAACTTGCAATCAACACACTAAACAAAGACAAACATCCATAATCTATTTTTTGAGAATGTGGGTATAGTTTCTAGGCTTCTTCCTACAGATGGTGGGCACTGATAAACTTATGGTGACCCAAAGAATATTTAGGATTATGATCAAGTCTTGACTAGGGAATTTTGTAAGGACAGATCATCTCAGCCAACAATTTTTAAGTTGTTCTGGATGTAGAACTCAGAGGGAACTGTAACAGAGATAGTCTAAAACATTGGGGCATCTGGACCATCCACCCTATCAGAGACTTTCTAGGGTTTTTTCCTTGATCAAACCTTATCTTTCTTAACTCAAAATGAATCTACATCTTCTCACTTCCTGTGGAAACTAAATCAAAGCCACTTCTCCAAAGCAACATATCTTTTGACTTAAATTTTGAAGTCAAGGCATTTTCAAAATATATAGGTGTGATTAATCCAGCTTCATTTATAATCAAAAGCCTTTTCACAGCTCTTGTTCCTTACTCATCAGTCAAACACTTCAAAGACAACACAATAACACAGAGCATCCTGACTCTGTGTATTTTTCATCATTATATGAAAGCTAAGGCAGGGCAGATAGGAGCTGCAAGTGCTAGTTTTTCTCCCAATCCCAGGTCCTTAGGTTTGTGGCCTGCTATTGCCTGTACGGGTGACTAATAAGACTTCTGGGAAAGCTGAGTGGTGGTGACACATGACTTTAATCCTAGCACTTGGAAGGTAGAGCCAGACAGATCTCTGTGAGCTTGTGTCCAGTCTGATTTACAAGAGTTCATTCCAGGACAGACTATGAAACTACAGAGAAACCCTGTTTCAAAAAATATTAAAAATAAAGATATCCTCAGACAACCAACTTTTTTTCCATGAATTCATACCCCAAATGTTGGGCACCAAATGAAGTACAATCAATAAAAATTCAGAAAGAGAATTTGGGACTCAACCTGAAGGTCAGAAAAGTAAAACAGTCAGACAGTGACCCTTACCTCTACTTCAGTCCTAAATTGTGATCCTGCCTCCAGGAATCTCAGAATGAGACCAAGACTGAGAACTGTCTCCTCCAGTCTTATAATACTCTCTAGTTCTTGGATTAAGGATGTGAACCACTACTGTCTTGTTTCAATGGGAAGCTTGTGAGGCTACTGGGAATAAAGGTGTGTATCATTATGGCTACTGGGATTAAAGGTGTGTGTCATTGCTGCCTGGTATGTAAGGCAGGTCAGTGTGTTCTACTTTTCTGATCTTCAGACAAGCTTTCTGTATTAAAATACAAATGAAATGCCACTTCACTGTTGAAAAATAATCCCTTGTAAGTGTATAGTTTATCTCTGTTGATTCCCAAACTAGTCCATAATGACAACTAAAATTAATTTCAAACATATATGTGTGTATACACAGATATTTCCCATACTTTTTTCTTACATTCTCTCTTTTCTTCCTAAAAGTCTGTATCAGTAACCTAATTTAATATAGAAACTATTTACTGATTGCTTATCTGTAATTCAAAAGGCTACTGCATAGTCTTACTAATGTAGCAGTTCAGAAATGAATGCTCTCTGAGGGCTGGTAGTCAATGAATAGTAAGTGTTTGTTTGGCCTTTTAACCAAGAGAGACAGTCCAGTTGCTAATCCCTCCTGAGGTAAGGTCAATAAGTCCTGAGCAAGAAATTTGTCTCCTTATGAGTGTCTATGTAATAAATAAAACATTGTGGATATGTAGGAATTTAAGGCCATCCAGGCCAAAAGGAGCCAAACTGAAGTCAGCCTCCCACTGTCAGAGTTCCTGATTACTCCCAGCCAATGAGGAATGACCACACAATGTCAATGGATTGGGACACCTGGGTGCTGAGATTGTGTGTGAGATACTCACCATTGATAAATAAATGAGTCAGCTGTATTACTTTAACTGGACTCCCAGCTTCTGTTTTCTTGATATCTCACCTTCTCATCCTCTCACCCAAGGACAGTATGCCCTTTGAAAATTCTTTCATGAAAAAGTGTGTCATAATATAAAAGGCTATTAAATCCCTCCTGAATGCTCACATATGTATTAATTGATAGGGTGTTATCGTTAAACATTATTCTCTTTAAATGTCTCCTGCATCAGATCCAATAGCAGGGGGCAGCAACTAAGGTGACTCTTTAGTGTTAATGACTCTTGGCATCATTCTCACAGTCCTCTGCAGGAGGGTATTCATGACTTATTATCTCTGATTCAAAAGACTACTACTGCTTAGTCCCCCTATTCTAGCAGCTCCCCAGGAATGAATGTTCTTCAAGGGCTGGTAGTCAATGACTGGTACAAACTTGTTTAGTAGGCCAACGTACAACAAACATAGTCCAGTTGCTGAGCTCTCCTAAGGTATGGTCAACAAGGCCTGAGCAAAGAATTCTGGGTCCCACTGAATGCCCATGTAATATTTAAAAAATTGGATATGTAAGAAGTTAAGGACTACCAGGGCAAGAGAAGCCAACCTGGAGTCTGTCTGGTGCTGTCAGAGGACACGATCATGTCTAACTAATGAGGGGCAACCACATCATGATGCCTGGGGGCCTAGAAACAGGGGCTATCAGAGGTCCTTAACATGCCTAGCCAAAGATGGGCAATGAAGCAACTATCAATGGAATCAGAATGCCTGGGTGCTGGTAGGGCATATAAAGTTGTCTCCCTTGCTAAATAAATGAGTCTGCTCTGTCTCTTTCACCAAAATCACAGCATCTGTGTCATTGAGGTCCCTCATTCTCACCTTTTCCCACAAGGAAGATGTTAGACCCCAGCTACATATGTGTATGTAGAGATATAGATATATAGATTATATAGGTACAGATTTCCAATGAGTCTCTTTTCCTGACCTTTTTTTCTTTTCTTCCAAAAAGTCTGTATCAGCAACAAAATTCAACTCACCAAATCTTTATCTATTGCTTCTAGGTTGATTTTTAACTGTCAAAACATCTGTGTTCAGAATACCATGTCATTCTCTAGATTTGGAAGAAGATATTTACTGTGACCATTCAATAAGGTTCACTACATCTGACCTATATGATATTTCTTTAGTCTAGTATATTTTGTTTACTATTTCAAGAGAAAACTCAGGTGTGTAAAGTTTGCTCTTGTAAATCTGCTTCTCTGACAGGAAATGATTATCTGAGAATTTTTGAAGACACATATGAACAGAAAATCATGAAAATCAAATATTCCCATGTGATTGCTTACTGAAGCTGTCTGAGTGTGTGTTTGTGTGGTGTTTATGGTGAAGATATGATGACTTCAGACAAATTAATGTAAATTAGAGATATTAGTAAAGTCCTCTCATGTGCTCCTCAAGAATTTATCAGGTTTTTTAACTAGAAATTCAATGACGACAACATTGTTAGGATGAAAATTAAAAGAAACAAATATCAAATAACTGATATGAGTGCATAAAAATTGAAATTATGGCCATGTTCAAATATCTATCAAAATTTAAAATTCATAGTGAAGAATTTGGGCAAGTCTAATTGTATGAAACTACAGGGAGATGCATAGATTGTGCATCGGCCTAATTTCTCACCTTGATGGTATTTAATTTAAAAGATTTATAGCAAAATTTTAAATATAAAAAGGCTGGAATATTTTCCTTCTGTGCAAATTTTTAATTTATCACGAGTTAAAAACAGTATTTTTAAAAAAATCTGCAAAGAAAAATTTCAAAACACTACAATTTGTGCAAGAGCAAAAATAAGACAATATGCAAGTAGACATAGGAAATCAGCTGAGCATAACTCATTTTTGTACATACAAACAAGTTCTTGAAAGCAGGTAGACAACTTTTGAATAGGTGTTTGTGAGGATCATTTTATATATTTAAAAAACACTTACCTTGAAGTTTTCTGCTAGACAGTCCTGTTAATTCCTGGAAAATTATTATTGACATCTGATATTGGTATAAAATTATTTAGAAATAAATTTTGTTAAGAAATGTCATGGTTTGTGGGCTTACAATTCTATGCTGTCTCACAAAATATAAAACAAAAATTTAGAACATTTAAATGTATTCATTAAAATACTTTTCCCAGAACTGGAAACGCCAATGGACATACGTATTAGAATTGAAGAATTTCCTACTAGGCAACATCTATCATAATCTCTTAAGAAATATAAATGCAAAAAAAAACCCATCAAACCAAGAAAGGCAAAACTAGATATCAGCACCTAGAATACAGTCCTCTCAAACCTGAATGTCTAAAGGCAAGATAAAAATAAATAAATAAATAAATAAATAAATAAATAAATAAATAAATAAATAATTTTCAGAAAAGTATGTTTCCACCAGAACCCAAAAACCCTACCAAAGCAGGCCAAGAATATTGCACCATACCTTAAGCATAAACAAGGATCTTAAAATAGCCTTTAAAGTATGATGGAGGTCCTTAAAGACAAAATGAATAAACCCATTAAAGAACTAAAAAAAAAAAAGAAAAGAAAAGAAAACACAGTGGAAGAAAATGAATAAAAAGGTCAAGATAGGAAAGTGGAAATAAAATCAATGAAGATAACTCAACTGGAACATAAAAAAAAAGGAACTCTAATAAAATTAAGATTCAGTCTTACCTGAATGAATACAAGAGACGAGAGAGAGAATCTTTGGCATTTTTTAAAATTTATTTATTTATTAAAATTTTCCACCTCCTCCCTTCCTCCCATTTCCCTCCCACTGCCCCCACTCCCCCTCCTCCTCCTTCTCCAGTCCAAAGATCAGTCAGGGTGCCCTGTCCTGTGGGTAGTCCAAGGTCCTCCCCCCTCCTTCCAGGTCTAGGAAGGTGAGCATCCAAACAG
>LOEQ01012322.1:13420-25207 GCA_001685075.1 Bramus lutescens
ATCCAGTTATGCCAGCACCATTTGTTAAAGTTGCTTTCTTTCTTCCATTGTATAACTTTAGCTTCTCTGTCAAATAACCTTTGTTTATAGGTTTGTGGATTAATATCCAGGTTTTCAATTTGATTCCGTTGGTCAATGTCTCTTTTTTATGCCAATACCTAGCTGTTTTCATTACTGTAGCTCTATAATAGAGTTTGATGTCAGGGATGGTAATGCCTCTGGAAATTTCTTGAATGTATAGGATTGTTTTAGTTGTCCTGGGTTTTTTGTTTTCCATATAAAGTTGATTATCTTTCTCTCAAGTTCTGTGAAGAATTATATTGGGATTTTAATGGGATTTTAATCTATTGAATCTATAGATTGGCTTTGGTAAAATTGCCATTTTTACTGTGTTGATCCCACCGATTCAAAAGCATGGGAGATCTTTCCATTTTCTGGTATCCTCTTCAATTTCTTTCTTCAAAGACTTAAAATTCTTTTCAAATAGATCTTTCACTTCCTTTGTTCGTGTTACCCCAAAATATTTTATGCTATTCGTGGCTATCGTGAAAAGTGATGTTTCTCTGATTTCCCTTTCAGCTTCTTTATCCTTTGTGTATAGGAGGGCTACTGATTTTGCTGATTTGATCTTATATACTGCCACATCACTGAAGATATTTTTCAGTTGTAGGAGTCCTCTGGTAGAGTTTTTGGGGTCACTTATGTACACTATCATATCATCTGCAAATAACAAAACTTTGATTTCTTCCTTTAAAATTCGAATCCCCTTGATCTCCTTGTATTGTCTTCTTGCTATTGCTGGAACTTCAAGCACTAGGTTTAAGAAATACAGAGAGAGTAGACAGCCTTGTCTTGTTCCAGATTTTAGTGGAATTGCTTTGAGTTTCTCTCCATTTAATTTGATGTTGGCTGTCTGTTTGTTTATATTGCTTTTATTGTATTTATATATTATCCTTGTATCCATAATCTCTTCAAGATCTTTATCATTTAGGGGTGTTGACTTTTGTGAAATGTTTTTTGGCATCTAATGAAATGATCATATTTTTTTCTTTCAGTTTTTTATATTTATAGGAAAAGATATTACATATACTACAAAAGAAAAGTCAACCAAGAAGACATTGCAATTATTAACTTCTATGCACCAAACAAAAGGGCACCATGTTCATGAAAGAAACACTACTGTAGCTTATATATAATATTGACCCTAACATAGTTATCATGCGTGATTTCAGTAATCAATGCAGCCAATAGAACACATTTAATCAAAAAATAGGTAAGAGTGATACTCTTCATCTTTTATGAGCATTACATATTAAAACTGAATATTATCAACAAAAAACAATAAATAGTTTAAAAATTAATTAAAACTGAAAAAATAACTACTAAATGAAAATTGGATCAAGAATGAAATCAAAGACTTTTTATAATTGAATAAAAATTAATCTGTAACACATCCAAACTTGTGAGACACAATAACAGTGTTTCTGACAAGTTCACAGCACTAAAGGAATACATTGAAAAAATTGAAATTATAAAACAGAAAAAAAGAAAGCACATTCAAAGGAGTAGATGAAATGAAAAACAAGCAGAGACTTAAACTCATTAACAAGAGAATCAATAATATGACATAATAGATACCAAGGAAATACACGTTCAGTCCATAAATTGGAATGCTTAAACTAATACCATATAACAAAGTTAAATCAAGACCAAAGAAACAATTTAAACAGAACTGTACCATAAGTAATTTAAAGTATAAATTAAAAACTATAAACCTAGCAAGTTAAATAGCACTATAACAAAGTAGAAGCAGTAAGTAAAATTCTCCCACAAAAAGAAAACCAAGGACCAAATGGTTTTATTGCAATTATTTACCAAAATTTCAAAGACTTGTTGCCATTCTCCATGAAATTGAAACAGAAGAAACATTGCTAAATTTATTTTAGGAGTCTATAGTAACCCTGATACCCAAACCACACAGTAATTTAACAAAGAAAGAAAATTACAAACTAATTTCTCTAATAAACATAGATGCAAAAACACTCAGTAAAATACTTTTATAGCAAATCTAAGAACACATAAAAGATTATCCACCATGATCATGTATGTTTCACCCTAGAAATACAGGGATGATTCAACATACGAACATATGTCAATGTAATCCAACATATAAATAAACTCAAAGAAAAAATAATTACATGATAATCTCCTTAGGTACAAGTATGGCCTTTGAGAAAATCCAGCACACTTTTATGATAACAGTCCTGGAGAGATCAGGGTTATAAGGGATATACCTAAACATAATAAGGATAGTTCACAGAAAATCTATAGCCAACATCAAATTTAATGGAAGGAATTCAAAGGAATTCTGCTAAAATCAGGAAGAACCCAAGATTGTCCACTCTCTCCATATCTATTCAATATAGGACTGAAGTCTTAACTAAAACAATAAGAAAACTGAATAAGATCAAGGTGATAGAAATGGGGAAGGAAGAACTCAAAGTATCTATTTGCAGATAATATGAAAATATAAATAAATGACCTGAAAAAACTGCCACCAGCAAACTCCTACAGCTGATAAACACTTTCAACAATGTAGCTAGATGCAAATGTAACTGAAAAAAATCAGTAGCCTTCCCATATACAAATGACAATTTTATTGAGAAAGAAATGAAGAAAATACCACTTTTTAGGGTAGTCACAAATAATATAAAAACATGGGGATAAATCTAACCAAGCAAGTGGAAGATTTCTGTAATAAAAACTTTAAGGAAGTGGACAAAGAATTGGAAGAACATATCAGAAGAGGGGAAGGCTTCCTATTCTGTTGGATAAAACAGATTAACATAGTAAAAATGGTCATCATACCCAAAGCAATCCATAGATTAAATGAAATCCTCACCAAAATTCCAAAACAATTCTTCACAGATCTTGAAAGGATAATTCCTTAGTTTTACATAAAAAACATAAAAAGACACACACACAGACAAACAAGAAAGCTTAAAAAATCCTTAATTAAAACAAAACTAACAAAAATAAAGAACAAACGAAACAGGAACAACCAAACTTAAGGAATTACCATCATTTCAGTTTTCAAGTTTTACTACAGAGCTATAGTCCTAAAAACTTCAAAGAATTCGCTGAGACTTATTGATCAGGGAAATAAAATTGAAGATCCATGCATAAATCTATGTACCTATTGAACGAGATGTTTGATAAAGAGGACAGAAATACACTGGGAAAAGAAAGCATCTTCAAAAAATGGTGCTGGTAAAATTGTATTTTTACTGGTAAAATAATCCCAATATGTGCATAATTACAGTACACCACAAAACTATACCAAATAGACCAAAGGTCTCAAATAGATACACTGATCTTAAGAGAAAAGAAAGTGAAGAATAGTCATTAAATCACTGGCACAGAAGACTTCCTGAAAAAAACAGCATTAACACAGTCACTAGAATGATAATTAATAAATTGTGCCTCATGGATCTGAAAATCTGTTCCTATTCTGTAATGTAAAGTGTACCATCATTTGAACAAAGAACCAGCCTACTTAAATGGAAAAGGTGTTTTATGACCTACACATCTCCCCAAGAGATAATATCCAAATTATATAATGAACTCAAAAATCTAGTAAACATAAAACCAAATAACCTAATTAGAATGGGATACAGGTCTAAACAGAAAATTCCCAATGAAGAAAATTAAATAGCTGGGCAATACTTAAATAAGTGTTCAACATCCATAGTTGTCCTGGAAATACAAATCAAAATGATTTTGTAATTTGTTCTATAATCATTTGAATGGCTAATATCAATAATACAATTGACAAGTTATGCTGACAACTCATCCATTGCTGATGGAAGCATGAACTTGTACAGACACTTTGGAATTCGGTGTGATGGTTACTCAGAAAATAGAAATCCAACTTCTGCATGATCCAGCTATAACTTTGTTGGACAAATATGCAGTGACTGCTTGTTTCAACCACAGATGAACTTTCTCTGCCTGTTGCTCTATTCATAATAGCCAGAAATTTTAAATAAGCTATATGCCCCTCAAAAGAATGTGATCAAGAACGTGTGATATGTTTACATAAAAGAGAAAAAAAGTGAAATGATGAAATTCACCAATACAGGATGTAATGAGAAAAAAATCATCCTGAGTGAGGTAAACCAGAACCAGAAAAATAATCATGAATAGTACCTTCATCAGAGAACCTACCTTCTAAAGCAGATGGAAACAAATAAAGAGATCCACAGCCAGGCAGTATTCAGAGAGTGAGAGACCTTGGAACATTCAGACAAAAATAAGATTCCTTCTCCAAATCCCACTCCTCTGGGCTCAGTGATCCCTGTGAAAGATGGTGTAAAGTGTTTAAAGTCAGAGTGGTTAGAGGACATCAAGAAACAATGCCCCCTTAATCAACCTGACTAAAGTGTATGTAAACTCACAGAGAATGAGACAGCCTGGATAGGGCTTGCATGGGTTTGCACCAAATATGGATCTAGAGCTGAAATAAGTGAACACATGAGCCCCTCTATAACACAGAAGAAAACTCTGGAAAACACTTGCCAAAGAAAATTTAGTTTCCTCCCAGAAAGTCTCACTAGTAAACAACCTACACTTAGTGGTAGGTGATAAATAGATGGTTGACAGAAAATGAACTCAACTATATCTTTGGATTTACATTTCTTGTCTCATAATATCATGCCAGGGCTCTCTCTCTCTCTCTCTCTCTNCTATCACTTGTGAATATTATATCTTCTAGTTTAGTGCATTTATGGTATTCCTGACTGTGCAAATGAGTGGGCCTCTGTGTCTTGTGAGTTCTCTTGGGCTCTTCTACGTTTTTTACTTATGTCAGAGTACAGCTTCAACAAGGATACCATGTTCCAGGATAGGGGAACAGGTATTAGAAAAGTAAGTAAAGATAAAGAAGATGTGAGCAAAAATAATAAAACAAAAACATAGGGTAGTTTTGGAAGTGAGCTCCAGTGAATACTGAAAATCACCCGCATTTAATTTCTATTTGTTTAAATACCCCAACCCCAAAAGTTAGTAGTAAGATTAACATGATACAGGAATGAACTGACCAGATACACAGCTACATACTTTGTTAAACATTCTGGTTCCAAAAGAAGACAAGTAACACCCACACCCTGGACCAAAACATTCTGGAGGCAAACCACTCCCAGGTTGGAATCCATAGTTATCTCCCTAAGGAAAGAGGAACATAGCTGGATCCTTAGACTTTTGTGTGAGGTAGAAACATATCTACTTCTTAATACCTGAAATAGCAGGTCTGGATATTAGCCACAACTGTTGACAATAATATTGTGAGAGTAGAACTCTCTGGTGTAAATCAAGGCAAAATGGAGCCTTGACATTTGTTTGAAGTAGAAATATATATTTCTTAATACCTAAAATACCAGGTCTGGATATTAACCATACCTGTTATTTGAAGTGTTGACAATAACTTTGAAGGAACAGAAATAAGTACAAATCTCTCTGACATTTAGTCAAGGTAGAATGGAACCATACATATGGACTCTGTCATATTTGCTTGTTATTTTTTGTTATTTTCTTATTTCAATGTGTTAGTTTTGTTTTATCTTATTGCATTTTATTTTTTGAAAATCCATTATAAGCCTACTTTTTAAATGAGAAACAGAAATAAGATGTATTCAGATGGTAGGGAGGAACTGTGAGGAATGGGGGAGTAATAAGGATATATTATGTTAGAAAAAATATTTTAGTAAAAAAATAGACAGACACACACATATTATATATATATATATGTGTGTGTGTGTGTGTATATATATATATATAGAGAGAGAGAGAGGGAGAGAATGGCAATTTAAGTGGTCTTGGCCTCTGCTTACTTTTTGCATACCCTCTTTTCATGATGTATAAACTTAAATAAAAATTCATAGAATGACTAGCCCTGCACAAAGCATAAATTTTAAAAATAAATAAAATGAAATATAAAATCATTATCCTGGTTCATGGAATGTATTCATATTTTCTCTTGTTAAATGATTGTGAAACTACAAGAGAATTAAAGAGAAGAATAGTATTCTGGCATCATCAGTATGTGATAGAAGTGTGTTATGACTTACTATTCTAGGAAAGGGAGATATTTTACAAGAATGTCCATTTTAAAGTTTTTTTGTTGTATGAAACTTTTTTCCTAAAAATGTATGTCACTGTATGATAGAATATACACTTAATAAAAAAGAGATAAGATTTGCACTGAAGTATCAGAAGTATCATATAGTGTCTTCAAATGTTCTAAAAATTTAATGCTGTGTACCTTTGGAACTAAGAAAACCAGCAAGTCAGGGCATTATATTATATGCACTTCCAATATGGTCATATTGGTTTCCTTTGCAACTTGAGTAGAATTTTTTTCCTCTTATTCTTTGATAGCTTGGAGGGAAAAGAAAATGACTTCACTGTGCTATTTTATAGTTTTATTGCTTATGTGTTTAATTTGACTTCTCCCAGATCAGATCCAAAGATTCATTCATCCAAATCAGCCTCAGGCTTCACTTCTCTCTAATCCCCTTAAATCATGGCCAGATGGATGGCATAAAGCAGTGACCTCACTTTAAATTTACTTTACCTTCCATTCTAATAGTTACCTTATGATTTTTTTTATGTTTTGCTCAAGCAATCACAAATTTTTAGTTTCTTTGAATTTGTTCCTTAATGGAGCCTTTCAGGATGCACCAAGAAATATCCATTAGTAAAGGAAGCAATCAATTAAGACATATTTCCACATCATTCATGCATTGGTATCTTAGGATTTACCTACTCCCATTGCTGAATATTAATTATATACAACGTTTTAAATAAAATTATTAGCTAAAATGGTGTTTAAATCAATAATCAGCTTATATTTTCCTTTTAAACATACATATTCATAACTGTTATAATTTTTACCAACTCACAAATAACTTTTAGTTCCCTACTCTTTAGAAATCTCCCAGTCATCAATTTGTTGAAAAATAAGTAAGCTTTTTATGCACTTGTAAACAGGGATAATGGAAAACAGTGAAATATTTAAAAATATATATATCTTATAAGAGGATACAAATTTTGGATGGGGAGATGTTGTGTGATGTATGCATTGTGTTTTTCGGGAGAAAATGAGGCTGTGTATCTGCATAATACTTTATATAAATGTAGAAAATTACCAAATAATATTTTAATAAATCACATGAGCTTCTAAAAACAATTTTATTAATGAATATTTCCTATTTTGAAAACATAAGCAGCAATCAAGCAGTAGAGCATATTCATTTAAAAAAAAGCATTTACAGTAAAATACGGGCTTCTACTTTTCTTGGCATTTACTACAAAAAGATATCCAATATCTTGATATTGAGTTCAAACAGTATGATTACAGACATTCTTCAAAGTAAAAATTCTGTAATACAGAGAAAGAAGTTGTTTCTTACTAAACACTGTGTATTATCCTTTACATGTTTGCTTTTAGAGACAAATTATTTATTTTTTTATTAAAAATTTCCACCTTGTCCCCTCCTATTTCCCTCCCCCTTCCTATTTTTTAAAAAGAAAACAAACTATCATTTTTTTCATTTTATATACCAATTTCAGTTCCCACTCTCTCCCCTCCTCCCACTCCCTCTACCTTCCTCCCACCCCCATCTATTCCTCAGAGAGGGTAAGGCACATTGCTTCAGGGAGGGTCCAAGGCCCTCCCTACTATGTCTAGGCTGAGCAAGTTATTCATCCACAGAGAATGGGTTCCCTAAACCTAGTACAAGCAGTAGGGATAAATCCTGGTGCCACCTGCCAGTGGTCCCTCAGTCTGCCCCAGACATACAACTGTCACCTATATTCAGAGGGACTAGTGTGAACTTATGTTTGTTCCTTCTCTGTCCAGCTGGTGTTGGTGAACTCCCATTAGCTCAAGAAGACTGTTTCAGTGGTTGTCTCCATCATGGTCTTGACCTTTTGCTCATATTCTCATTCTTTCCACTCTTAAACTGGACCTTGGGAGCTCAACCCAGTGTTCCACTGCGGGTCTCTGCCTCTGTTTCCATCAGTTGTTGGATGAAGGTTCTATGGTGATATTTAAGATATTCATCAGTCTGACTACAAGGCAAGGCCAGTTCAGAAACCCTCTCTATTGCTTAGGGTCTTAGCTGGGGTCATCCTTGTGCATTCCTGGAAATTTCTCTAGTGCCAAGTTTCTTGCTAGCCCCATAATGGCACCCCCAGTCAAAATATCTCTATCCTTGCTCTCATTTCTTTCCTTCTTCCATCTTGACTATCTCGTTACCTCAAATTCCCCTTCCCCTTCTTTCACCCCTCCTCTTAGCATTCCACCCTCGCTTATGCTCCCAACTCCATGCTTCCTATTTTGTCAGGCGATCTTATCTTTTCTCCGTTTCCAGACATATATATATGGTTCACCTTGCTACTTAAATTCTCTAGGATCGTGAACTATAAGCTCAATATCTTTTGCTTTGCAGCTAGTATCCAATAATGAGCAAGTACATACCATGTTAATCTTTCTGGGTCTGGGTTACCTCATATCAGGATGTTTATTTCTAATCCCATCCATTTGCAAGCAAATTTCAAGTTATGGCTATGATAAATCTTGCATCTGTGAATATATTTGAACAAATGCCCTTGTAGTGTGTTTGAGCATCCTTTGGGTATATGCCAAAGAGTGATATTACTGGGTCTTGAGGTAGGTAATTCCCAAATATTTGAGTGAGTACTTTATTAAAATTAAGCAAGTAAGCGTTTTAGTTATTTTTATGTTTCTGAGATAAAGCGCAATTGTCAAGACAAATTATATAAGTATAGTGGAACTTCACTTGTATTTTAATAAATAAAACTTGTGTGAACATGAGAGAGTAAAACAGTCCCAATGGTCAGCCTTATTGATCAGGCAGTGGTAAAACACACTTGTAATCCCACTAGCCACACTAGTTTGCCATATAAACCATCTTGTTCATGCCTTTCATCACAGTGGTGCATGCCTTTAATTCCAGAATTAGAGAGGATTATAAAACAGGAAGAGAGCATTATCAATCTCAGACTCATCCTGAGATTCTTGGAGACAGAATTGCCATTTCAGACTGAGGTAGAGGGAAGAGCCAGTGCCATGCTATTTTGTTTTTCTGAACTTCAGGATGAACCCCAATTTCTCTCTCTGAGTTTTTATTATTTGTGCATCATTGAAGTATTAGTTTATCAGGGGCTTATAGTTCCAGAGCTATATGCCTTATATCACCATGCCAGGAGCATGACAGCAGGCAGGCAGGCAGTCATGCCAGTGGAACATCTGAGTATTTCATCCTAATCCACAAAGAAGAAGCAAGTGAGAACACTAGGTATAGTGGCAGATTTTTTCAAAACCTTAAATTCTTCCCCACTGACAAATCTTTTCAAACAAACCATATCACATAGTACTTCACAAATAGCCACCAGTTGGTATAATTAGTCAGTTGCCTGAGAATTATGGGGAGTATTTCATTAATACTCTCAATTAGTTTCAGTTGCCTTTAGAATATTTAGGTGAAAAGAGAAATTTCAGCAGGATAATAAGTAGAATCACAATGCTTTAAGGAAATTGTGATATTAAAAGAGTTTGAGTACATGTATTTGTCTTTTAAAGTATTTTTAACATAAAAGCATAATATATTATTTGGTCTGCCATAAACACACGTACTTGTGGATACATAAAAGGTAACTTCTGATTAATTTCATAACCTTAATTTTCAAATTTTGTCTATACATATAGATAAATATGTAATGCACATTCATGCACATAAATGCATGTGTGTACATGTATACATATTTAAATATATTTATGCATATATGTATATAAATATACCAAATATATGTATATACAAAACCAAAAAAATATTTTTATATTCTGAAAATGACTGATTAACATTGGTTTAATGATATAGCTTTATCATTTTGTATCATCAAAGATTTTCTGTCAAAGAACTATCTGGCTCAAAACAGTACATAAGTTATGAAATGTTTGTGATTATGACATGTATATAGAAAATTTGTGATAATACTGCTGCTCAAAACCTGACATAAAATTGGCCACATTTGAAAAGCGCTCAAATTACAATTTTGGCATTAGCAAAATGTCTAGTCAAAATGAACTCAGGATTCTTGTATCTATTTGTTTTCATACAGTATCATAATATTTTGGCAAAACTCTCTGTCTTGGACTGTAACATGTTATTTTGTTAGTTTAGCCTTCACTCTCATATAGAGCTGACTACAGACATCCACAACTTCATACATCCTGGCCTTTATTTTAATCATTGATTTAAAAGGACTAGATTTAATACAGAAAAAGAAATTTATAATTACTTTAGCAAGCTTAATATGTTGATTCAATTTGTCTAATTGTTCAGTATTTATTAGGACATAAATATAAAGTAACACAATATTTTCATTGTTGACTCCTCAAAGTCCTATCATAAAAGGAGTTATATATTTGTACTATTAAATTTTTTTCTGATAAAAATTTTCTGTCTTCACTGCTTGGGATAATCACTAATGCAAGTAGAACAATAGAAATGTTTCTAATCTACATCTAAGTTTTGCCTAGACATGAACAACAGTGGAGAGCTTGAAGTTATAACTTCATATAAAAGTGACAATAACAGGCGTCAGTTGATTGCTGTGTCATTGAAATAAAATATGTTTAGTTCCAAAGTTACAGAAAAAGTAAGAGTAAACATTTACCTCATAGTTTTTTTTTACTTATTTGAAGCAATGTATACTTAGTGTAAAAAACAATGAAATTTCAGAAACACACACAGTGAACTAATTACCACTCTCACTCTAATTAATGAGCCCATATTATCATAGTTAACTTTCTGCTACTAGAAAAGGCATAAGACATGCTAGAGTAATAGAGTTTTCCAAAGAAGACATCAATTAGCTATGTAAAAAGCACTTATACTTTAATAATAATCAGATAATAGAAATCAAAACCAAAATAGATATCACTTCTTCCTGTTGGAGACTGTTGCAACACGATTAGAGTTGGTTGAAGATGTGGGGGAAAGAGAACTCTTATGCCCAATGAGCTAAATAAAAACTGATACAGAGATCTTGCTAAACAATAAGAATTTTTTTTAAAGAAATTGAACTAGAATAATTTCATCACATGGTGAGTAAATCCTCATTGAGGCTTACATATATATATACACACATATATATGTACATATGTTTATCTTTCTGTCAGAATTACTATTTTATTTTGTGCAATTTACACAACTATAATTCGTTGATGTTATAGCTAAAGATCCCTTAAAAATATTATGATAAATTTTGCAAATGCTCTTCCATTGGAAAAAATACATATATAGTTAATAATAAAAAATATGGAGAATACCATGGCTCTTTAAAAACAACTTAAAAGGATAAATGTTACAAACAGATCTGCTACAGACAGATCTAACATAGTGCCACCAAGATGACCTTTACTAAGGCAAGAAAAAAAGCCCTAAAATAAATTATCAAAAACCATGACCTATAATTTGGGGGCAAGAATGTGTTTATGCTTTTTTTACAAAAAATAAAACTAAATAATATATCTATATATCCAGACATGACAAAATGACAGCCCTAATGACATCATACCTACAAGTGCCCCTTGTAGAGATAGGGGAGAGCAGGCCTGCATTTTGTCCCACCCGGCTCCCACACAGGTAGCTTATACCCAGAAATAACAACACACAAATTGTATTCATTTAAGCGCTGCCT
>LOEQ01012323.1:9127-21760 GCA_001685075.1 Bramus lutescens
AAAGAAGGTGTGGGATATATATGCATTAGAGTACTACTCAGCGGTTAAAAAAAATGACATCTTGAAATTTGCATGCAAATGGAAGGAAATAGAAAACACTATACTAAGTGAGGTAACTCATATCCAAAAAGTTGAATATGGTATGTACTCACTCATTAGTGGATTATAGCCATAAATGAAGGTCATTGATGTACACTAAGCATGAACATCAAAGCAATAATTCAAGGTCTCTCAACTAAAGCACAGCCCTAAATGGATTCACTACCACATTCTACCTGGTTTAAAAAGAAAATAAATATCAATGCTCCTCAAACTAAGAAAAAAAACAGAAACAGAAAGACTGACAGCAAACTCATACTATAATGTTACCCTCATATCAAAAATCAGATAAGAACACAACAAAAAAGAAAATTATATGTTAAACAACCTAATAGACATGGATGCAAATAAAATTTTCAGTAAAATCTCTATTAATAAAATACGTGCAACCAAAATTGAACTACACATAAGAAAAGCATTCACCAAGATAAAATGGGGATAATTCTAGCTAAATAAGGGTGATTCAAAATAAGTACATCAATAAAGGTAATATATTGTATTAATAGATAAACGAAAGGACAGAGATCATGTGATCATCTCAATAGATACCAAAAAGACTGTTGACAAAGTTAAATGTAAACTAAGTATAAAAACTTGAAGGAACCCAGATGTGGTGGTTTGAATAAGGATGGCCTTCATAGGTTCAGATATTTGAATGTTTAGTCACTAGGAAGTGAATCTCTGATACGATTGGAAGGATTAGAAGATGTTGGAGGAAATGCATCATTGGGGCTGAGTGTTGAGGTTTCAGAAAGCCCATTCAAGGACCAGTCTCTCTCTGCATTTTGGCCTATAGATCAGGATTCAGCTCTCTCCTGCTCCAGCACCTACCTGTATGCTGCCGCTGCCATATTTCCTGCCAGGATGACAATGGTCTAAGCCTCTGAAGCTATAAGCAAGAACCCAATAGAACAGTGACTAGAACATCAAAATAGAAAAAAATCCACCAATTATTATTGAGATTATATTAATAACCTTTAGCTGATATTAAACCAAGTGAAGCAATACTCAAAACATTCCATGAAAATTATGAATTAGTCAAGGGTGATTACATTCTCTATTATAATTCAGTATGATCCATGGAGTCTTATCTAGGGCAATAATATAAGAGAAGGAGGTAAGAGACACACAAATAGAAAAGAAAGAAGTTAAATTACCCCTTTTACAGACAATAAGATCACATACAATCTTAAAGATTCCAACGAAACCCATTTAGAAGTACTATGCACTTTCAGCACAGTAGGAGGACTTATTTTTGTCATCCAAAAGCCAGTAGCTTGTCTATGAAATAATGAACATGCTGAGAAAAGAAACAGGAAAACAATCCCATTCATAAGAGTTTGAAAAATACTTGGGTAGGAATAAACCAAGCCAAGACAGTAATACAGCTTTACAATAAAAAAATTAAGACACCAGAGAAAAATAAAATAAAACAAGATGGTAGAGAAGATAAAATGGATTTCCAGTGCTCACAGATTGGGAGAATTAATACAGCAAGAATGGTTGCCTTACCAAAAGCTATCTATAAATTCAGTCAAATTCCTATGAAAATTTTAATGACCTTGTCACAAAAATAAAGGAAAATTTCTGAAAATCAGTACGGAAATACAGAAGACCACCGAAGGCCAAAGCAACCTTGGACAAAACAAACAAACAACCAAACCATAGTAATTGATTTTAAGTTTAAGTTACAATGCAGAGCCTTAGTAACAAAAACAAGATAATAGTGGCACAAAACAAGCATTATGATGTGGTTTGAGTGAAAATACCCCCCCATAGGTTCATAAGGAATGATACTATTTGAAAAGATTAGGACATGTGACATTTTTAGAGTAGGTGTGGCCATGTTGAAGGAAGTGTATTATTAGGGATGGACTTTGGGGTTCTATAAATTCAAGCCAGGCTTACTGTCTCTCTCTTCCTGCTGTCTGCTCATCCAGATGTAGAACTCTTGGCTTCTTCTCCAATACCATGTCTTCCTTCTTTCTACCATGATGCTAACGAACTAAATCTCTGAACCTGTAAGCCAGTTCCAATTAAGTGTTTTTTGTCATAAGAGTTTCCATGGTCACAGTGTCTCTTCAGAGCACTGGTACCCCTGACCAAAACAAGGCAATCTGAAAAGAATACAAAAAATTAAGTCAATAAAGTTATGATCACCTGAGTTTTAATCAAAGATGCTCAAAACACAAACTGGAAAAAAAAGACAGTGTCCCTAGCAAATAGTGTTGGACAAATTGAATATCCCTGTCTTTAAGAATAAAACTAAAGCCATATTTCCAGCATTTTACCTACATGAACAAAAATCTAATCAAAATGGATCAAAGACATGACTGAAAATTTTGAAATTTAGAAACTGTCAAAAGGAAAAAAGGAAACAATTCATTGACATAAATAAGGATTTTCTGAGAAGAATTCTAATAGACAAAGAAATAACACCAAGAGTTGACAAACTTAAAAACTTCTGACCAAAAAATTAAATAAATAATCGAGTGAAGAGACAGCAAAAAGGAAGGGAGAAAGACCAGGTGTGCTGGCGCACGCCTTTAATCCCAGCACTTGAGAGGCAGAGGCAGGCAAATCTCTGTGATGCTGAGGCCACCTGAAATACACCTACCTGTATGCTGCCGGTGAGTTCCAGGTCACCAGGGCTACACAGAGAAACCTTGTCTTGAAAAAATAAAAACAAACTACCAAGAATGGGAGAAAGATCTATGCTAGATGGACATTCAACAGAGGACAAAAATGCAAAAAAAAGATTTTAAAACTTCAAAAATATAAACAATCCAATTAATAAATGCCTAATAAAATGAACAGACAATTCTTAAAAGATAAAATCCAGATAGCCAATGAGCATGAAAAATATTCAATATCCTTAGCTGGGAAGAAAATGCAAATTGAAACTATACTGATATTCCTCCCTCAGAATGGTTGCCATAACGAAAATAAACAATAAAATATGCTGGCGAGGATGTAGGAAAACAGAACTTTTTATAAACTGGTGGGAGGGGAGAGAATTAGTCCAATCATTAATGGAAATCAGTATGGTGGTTCCTGGAAAGAAATTTAAAGCTAGGACTACCATGTGGCCTTGTCATACCATTTCTGGGAAAATACCCAGGGAATTTTTAGTCAACATACTACAAACAAATTTTTACACCATTGTTACGTCAATGTTCTATTAACAAATTAGGGGAACAGAGATGTATGTCAGGAAGCCAATGTATACAAAACAATCTTTTGTGTGTGTGTATATGTGTATATATGTATATATATGTAAATTTTATTCAGTCATAAAAATGAAATTAGTTATTTCTTAGGAAATTAGTACAATAAAATAAGTAAAACAAGTCAGACTCAAAATGAAAATATAATGCATCTTCCATTTATAGTTATTGCTGGATTTTTATTGGTATATAAAACATTACATAGATATTATATCACACACACATATATATCATATATATGCATATGTATATGTTCTGGTTTATGAACTACAAGCAGAAATGAAATTGGAGGAGGAAAATGACAAGAAAGTCAGGGGAAAGATGTNTTCCTGGAAAGAAATTTAAAGCTAGGACTACCATGTGGCCTTGTCATACCATTTCTGGGAAAATACCCAGGGAATTTTTAGTCAACATACTACAAACAAATTTTTACACCATTGTTACGTCAATGTTCTATTAACAAATTAGGGGAACAGAGATGTATGTCAGGAAGCCAATGTATACAAAACAATCTTTTGTGTGTGTGTATATGTGTATATATGTATATATATGTAAATTTTATTCAGTCATAAAAATGAAATTAGTTATTTCTTAGGAAATTAGTACAATAAAATAAGTAAAACAAGTCAGACTCAAAATGAAAATATAATGCATCTTCCATTTATAGTTATTGCTGGATTTTTATTGGTATATAAAACATTACATAGATATTATATCACACACACATATATATCATATATATGCATATGTATATGTTCTGGTTTATGAACTACAAGCAGAAATGAAATTGGAGGAGGAAAATGACAAGAAAGTCAGGGGAAAGATGTAATATGTCAAAATATGTATACATGATACACTTGTAGAAAATTATTCTATGAAACTCAAACTTATGTATGCATAATGAGTACAAATCAATAAAATGTTTGGACATAAATTTTGTGTATCACCTTTGCATAGAGCAGTGGCTCTCAACCTGTGGCTCATGATGCTTTTGGGGGTCGAATGCCCCTTTCATAGGAGTTGCTTAAGACCAGCAGAAAACACAGATATTTGCATTATGATACATAACAGTAGCAAAATTGCAGTTATGAAGTAGCAATGAAAATAATTTATGACTGTGGGGTCAAGACAAGATGAGTAACTGTGTTTGTTAAAGAGTCACAGCATTAGGAAGGTTGAGAGTCAGTGGCATAGAAGATTTTGCTTGTATAAAAAAATGCTATGGTTGTACTGCAATTTAGCTGTTGTAATGTTTCTTATCTCTACTGAGTTCAAATATCTCAAATTGTTATTATATTTGCAACAGAATTGCTTTGTAAGATATTATCTTGTATCCATGTTTGAAATTAAAATTTTGTGATTGATAACTAATTTTATCACCAAGTAGGAGTTTTTAATTGATTGGATTTATTTTATCTATCAGCTTCTTTAATTTGTATTATTTGGTCTATATCTTACTTTCCCCTTTATATTTTCAATTGCTCTAAGTTGTCTTACTTTAATATGTCTCATATGCAATTTACAGGTAGATTATCTGAAAATTAAAACTGAGAAATAATTTAATAAAAGATAATTTATTCTTCAATTTTTGATCTATTGACAAGTTTCATTTCGGTATTTTATTTTGAAACAATTTCTAAGTCCCGTCTTTAGGCATCCTTGCAAATCTTCACGTTCTAACTCTGACTGAGATTGCTTCTTTCTCTGGAGTCATGCTCTTCACCACTCATCTCCGTACAGAATGGATATTTTAATATTCCCTTCAGTGAGGAACCACAGCCATAAATTTGCTTATTCTGAAAATGTCTTAATTTTCCAATATCCTGAGGGATATAGGTGAATAGATAAACATTTTGACCGAGTCAAAATGCTCTTCCTGTGTTTATACAATTCTGATGTTTTTCTAAAGTCTAGTTCATATTTATAGTTTTCTAATGATCAAATATTATAGATATTCTACTTCTTCAAATATCAGAAGATCAAATGCTCAAGGTACTACATACAGCCACTGTGAATGATAAGTATCCTATGTAAATGTCACCTTAAAGGAAGATAATGCTAGAGTAAGCCCTTCAAGGAAAATCTCCTAGTCAAGAGAATAGAATCTGGCCTTGGCAGAGACCTAACATTCCAGTAGGAAAGGGCAATCACCTGGCTACCAGACAGACCTAGTAAGGCAGGCTCACCCTCAGCCACATTATGGCACAGATAGAATAATTTTTCTTTAATGAGATACTGCGATCCTCATAACTCCTAATAAACTTCATAGTCTCCATGGGTCATTTGAGCTTCGGCTGAGACTGGTAGCCTTCCTGAGACTGAAGTCAGAGAATACAGCTTTTCCTTTTCTTTACTTTTCTATCTTTTCTTTTTTTTTCTGTCTTTTTGGGGTACATGCTGCCAGAACCTAAGTCCTTCCTCTATCTCTACCTCCATGCCATGACTTTTTCCCATCTCTCTTTTGTTTTTTTCTTTATCAGCAGGTAGCTGCTGATACGGACACCTTGCTTGCCTGTTTTGTTTTATACCCTAAGAAAATTGTCCTTGAGCTTCAACCTGAGCTCATTCTTAAATTCTTTGATTAACTAGACTAGAAACTGCAAGAGGAGACGTGGGTTTCCCCTGCACTCATAATAGTATGTGCCTCATTCTTTTCTCTTTTTTACCCTATGTAACTGAAAAAGAAAATGAGGTTCCTTCAGAAGTTTGGCAGTAACTTTGGGATAATAATTGGCTGATCTTGTCAAATTGGTTTGATAAAAATAAAAAATATTATCAAAATGATAATATTATAATTATTCCACGCAAATAATTGTAATGAACAGCGGAACAATGAACTGATTTTCCTAAGATAGTTTTTGTCAAACAGAGCAATGACCAAAAATGCAACGTAATTGCCATTTTAGAAACTTGCGAAGTACTTTAAGATTTATAAAAGAAATACTTTCTGTTAGTATTGATATTTATTTTATTGATATACTAATAGAGTCCTATTGCACTCTATTCCCTTAAAATGCTTCAAGAATAGAAGCGTATGTCATCGGGACATCTTTAGGAAAGATATTCAAATGTTGAAAAGGAAACTGATGGTTAAGACAGAGTATTCCAGAACCAAGCTGTTTAATTGTCTTTGAAATGAGAAGCCGCTGAAGACACTGACAGAATCTCCAAGGATGCAAACTTTCCCCCTGCTTTATTAGAAAGGAAATAAGGCACACCAGGCCAGATAGGAGTGGGAATATAATAAGCAGAACAAAGAGTTTTAACACACACAAAATATCTCCCATATATCTAATCTATTATTTATCCTTCATCATCAGTTAATTCATTGCCAAGTATTTATTGAATATCTGCACATGTGTCACAGACTCCTCTAGTAGCTCGGATTATAAAGACTAGTAAGGGTGAGCCTCTGCCTAAATGAATTTATGGTGTATATGTACCCTGTCATTTAATATTGTGCTGAGTGCCACACGGGATGAATTACAATGAGGAATAGTGTCAGGCTGAAGAGTTTCTCCTAATACCAGCACCATTGATTTACCTTGAAAGATTCAGGGTAGAAATAAGTAACTCTGCCAGAGGTATCCAACCCCTTTTACGGAAGGGCATTTTTGCTTATTGATGGTGGTATATACCATGAAAATTAAATACAGAGTGTTTGTGCTGTTGATGCTCATCTGTAGTCCTTTCTGATGGTGTATTTTAAGCTTTGGCCCAAGGTAACTTCTTCTTTAATGTTTTCTAGGAAACCAAAAGGTTGGCCAGCCCTGCAGGAGAAGTGGCAGATAGTCTAACTCTAGGTAGAAGACTAATTCGGTCTTGTTGTGAAGGTGTTAGTGTTAGCCGCCACCAAACACTACATGCTTCAGCAATTCCACCTTGTTCTCTCACTTCAGGGTAGTAAAAGCATCCTGGTTTGACTGCAGGCTTTCTATGGAGATCTGCCTGTGGCAACAGTGCTGACTATATCAACCAAATATCCCAGTACTCTTGACATTTATCTCCTTGGAAATTTGCATGTTTGTGCATCGTTCCGGGATGGACACTTGATTGCTGTTACTGTATCAGTCTCTCCTCTGTTGCTCCTCAGAGACATGCGCCTTCTTCTCTGCCAAAATAATCATACTATGGAGATAAAAGCAGAATCCCAACACTGAGCCTTGGAGAACACATCAAAGCAAATGTCACCTTTTTTCCCTAATGACAATACTGATCGGATCAAGCAGCATGGCTCCCTTTTTCTCACATCTACAGCGACACTTGTTTGTCATGAATATTTTACTCAGCTCTTTTACCCTCTCAATTTGAGGTCGTGATTCAGGGTAGCTAACTCTAAACATGCCTGCTTAAAAATCAAGGACGTTTACTAATCCCAGTGCAGTTAGCTCCTCAGTCTCATCCTTACCCCAAAGCTGGTGCCAATTTCTGTCTTCTTCACCCACACGATGAGGTGTTACTTTAAAGCAATGTAGATTGTCTTACAAAATGTGTGAAAACTAGAAAAGAATTACAAGGGAAATCACTATTCATTGTGTCATTATTTTTATGCTCTTCAAAATTCCTCCATGGGGGGTGTGTTGTAGCACTGAGCTCCTGACCTCTGGAATCCAGAACTTCCCTTTGAATCTCTTTCAGCAGATCCCACTAGTCAAGGAGAGATGAGGTCATTCATACTGACTCTTTTCCTTACAGACAGCTTCTCCATACCAAACCCCTGATAAGAAACAAACATATCTGAGCCTCATTCACGCATCATGTCTGTCACCTTGGTTTTGCATGTATGAGTAGATATCTTCAATCTGTAACATGTACTTAACTTTTACTAAAAGAAGTATTTTTAATTATCCATAAATTCAGCAACATAAAATAATGTATTTATTAAAATTCTCCTCCACTAGGTATGAGATCTAGGGATACTGTACCTAAAATCTCTGCTCAGGACCTTACTAAGGATTTAGATTTTATTTCCTCACCAGGAGGGTCATCTGAATTTGGAGTCTTACACCAAAGTCATTGACAACAGAAATTTTTTCACCAAAGTTTGGGGAGAAAAGGCAACACCCCATACCCTTTTTTCTTCTGATGTTGACCAGCCACAGCTGCGAGCAAACTGTAGAATACTCTAGTTCCTTGTGAAGTTTACTCTATAGAAACATTTGTTTCTTCTCCGAATAACCAGTTCAAAACTTTCTCTGCTTTTAAAGAGCCCTTGCAATCATCTCAGGTCTACCCAGGAACCTTTCCGTCTCAAGAGTCACTGACTTATAACCTTCATCATATCTGTCATATCTCTTCATAGCAGAACATTGATTATATACTAATTACTTAAAGGGAGTATAGACCAGTGACTTAAAACATTAAGAAAACCATTGAGAAGTGTATGTGCCAGAATCAAATTAACTGTGAAATGAACAGAAATCTTCAAAACCATTTGTAGCAATTTTTCTTCACTCTAGAAGAGACTGCATGTGTGTTCATGTGTGCACATGTTCACATAATTTTTACAAAACTAATACAGTTTATTTATCTTTTAAAGAGCTACCACTCTCCTTCAAGTTTTCTCTACTTTATTTGACCATGCTGTTTTGTTTAGTTATCTAAAAAGAAGTCAAGGCAAGTATTTTAAGAGTCCTGATCACTTCTATGCAGCAGTGGGGATGAATTCTCAAGAATTCTTCAGTTTTATGAGCCCATTCTCCTGCTAAGGCCACACAAACCAGGACCCCCATGGCATTAAGAATGAGATACCTGGAAACCCACTATGGGGCCTTATGGAAATAAAAGGAAGAAAACATTTCTTAAAATGTATATTGATAGTAGAGTCAAAAAAATTCTTTACCAAGGGAGAAGTGTAAAGTGTTAAGTAGAACATATATTTCTCTTCATTGCCTAATCAAAGACAAAGGATTTTTATAGTCTTAGGAATGATTTTCGCAAAGCCTTAGATTCTATTCAAATACATAATGAATTTTAATGCAAATAGAAAATTTAATAAAGTTTAAACATATCATTTGATACTTATTTGAAAAGGAGTTGAAGAGAGCTCACAGAAATGTGTGTGATAGATCTTATTGGGGCCAAAATTAAATTCACTTATTAAGGAGTTGAATGAAAATTCGGTTAAAAGTAAATGATTTTGAAAGGGAAATTATAATAAAGACCAGCAATGAGAAAAAATTAAGAGTTATTTTCATATTCCAAATAAAAATGTAGGCAAAATACACTTACGTTATACCAAAAGTACTAATTCTTTGAGCAAAATGGATACAAGTTTTAAAAAAAATAGCTATTAGTTTCTTGGATCTCTCTGTTGATCTAATTATTAAATAGAAATGGATAACACACAAAAATATTCATGATTTTATACAAATTGTTGCATGGTGACCTAACAAACACAAGATGGCTAATTACTCTTCCATGCAAGACAAACCTTAAAACCTGGGGTCATGAACTTTCTGAAGTCTGAACTTTCAGGGTCATGAACACTCATAAAAGATACTTATGAAAGGTCCAAGTCTTCAAATATGACATTTTGTTTTACATGTGTGATGGTTTGAACAAGAATGGCCCCCATAGACTCAGATGTTTGAATAATTGGGCCCCAGTTAGTAGCTCTGTTTAGGGTGTAATAAGGGGTAATAATTGCTAGAGGTAGTTTGTCACTGAGTACGGCTTTGTGGCTTCAAAGTTCAGCCACCATTCCTAGTTCATTCTCTCTGTTTCAAGCTTGTGAGCTCTTGACTTCCTGTACGTGTCACTGGGTCTGCTGCTTGCTGTCATAATTCTACATGATAAATATTTTTTTAATCCCTTTGGCATCACAAACCCAAATAAACCCTTCCTTCTGTAAATTGCTTTGGTCATGATGTTTACCACAGCAATAGAAAATAAAGTAAAGCAATATTCCATAAAAGATTAAGAATAAAACCCAAAAAGTGACTTCAAATACAAACAGACTCTTTAAAATAACAAAAGTTTTTTCCAATTTTATTTTTTCTGAGGAGATGATCAGGGAGTATATAAATCTTGTAGAAAAAAAAACCCACCTCATTATTTTAGTATATGGGTTACATTTTATGAGTTTATTATTTTAAACTTTATAATTTTCTGATTTAGGTGTGAATAAGTGCTTTCATTGGTTCCTAACTTTGTCTAAACAACACAGCATTTAACTTAAAAAAATCCTCTCGCGGTCTGAAAACCTCAGACATCATAAAACTTGTATACTCATCCCAACCCATGCTGCTCGTCGTGTCTCAAGCTCCTTGTGCGATATCATATACAGGACATGGGTCCATGTAGACACTCATCTTCTCCTTGTGAGAAGCACAATTTCTCTTGACTATTCCTTGCCCCTACCAACCCGATGGCTTCCTTTTGGGGAATGGGACAGGGACAGTGCTGGCAAGGGTCACTCAGAGCGTTAAGGTTCACATCTAACAGTTTAAGATTTGAATGTGACCTGAAACCCACACTGATTTCTTTCTGGGTGAAATATTCATAGTATTCAATTGATCACATTAAAGCACACAATCCGTTGCCATGGAGTATATTTATAGTATTTCTTAATTCCTTTTAATTCAAAAAACATCTTTATAAACCTCCCTTTCTAAGGGATAAAGCCTTCACAGAAATTTCTGTTCTTGATTCAGGCTCTTTTCCGCATTTACAGACTTGAATTTGGGGGAAGGCAAGGCAAACTTCTATCCATGAATGCAGATCCTAGTTCCATGCCCAATCTAACGGACATATGTATTACGCTGTTTACTGAGGTGGCTTTCTTGCTAGCCATGGTAAATGTCCCCTTCTGAAAACAGGCTTCTGAGATTCTAGGTGAATTACTAGGACTCTTGTGTAATCCCCATGTAGAAGGATTTCTGTTTCTCTTAAAATTTTGTGGTTTATCACAAATTGCCAAATGAACAGCCCACAGTGTTATTTATCAGCTCTAAGTGATTTCAAGTGTTCCCCCTGTTAAAGCTTTGTATGTTCTGCGCTGCCCTTTATGTTAATACTGTATTTATTGCTAGTTTTCTGCTCACACGAAACAAAGCACATTCATAAAACCTGGATTTCGCACAAAGGTCGCTTTTTCAACACTGCACTTAAATCGATTCATTCTATTTCCTCTGTATCCCCCAAAATCTGATAGGGAGGACTATGTGGATCCTTAACTGAAGGAAATTTAACTGAGGAAAGGGAATTTAGCTGAGCTTTAGTAAAAATGAATTTAGATGTGTGTGGTTTTTGTAAAGCATGCAATCTGTTGGGTTTGATCTTGTCTTTGGAGGTGGGGTGGAAGTAGCTCATGCACAAACAGACTGAATGAATACCTGTTTATGCAAGCAAATAAATGATCCTTTCCTACTCCGCAGCCTACTGAGCCCTCCTCCGGTTCCAAGATAGTCCACAAATGCTGGGTGGAGTTCACCTACAGGACCAGGCACAAGTCCGTTGCATGTAACTCTGAAACCGTTTTCCGCTGTGTGATTTTCACAGAGAACATGCCGTTTTCTTCTATACCAGGGTTCATCATGTAGGATGAATTTATGCTCATATATATGATTAGGGAAAATTTGAAGACAGGATTCAAATATATTGTTAAGAATTTTAAGCATATGATCTATAAAAGCTACATAATCAATCATGAAAATCATGCTAAGCATAGTCTAAAATATAAACATGAGCCTGTTTTTATATATTCATCTCATAACTTGAAAATATTCCCAAGATTAAGGTTATACCATTTGCTACCGAAGTCTGTTCATAACACTGAGGAAGATTGGATGTATAATGATGAAAAATGTAATACAGCCAAAGAGAATAAGAAGAGAAGGCAGAATATCTAGAAGTGGAAATAATTATCTTCTCCTGAAGAGGATGCATGGCCTCCTCTGAGACAGGGAGAAGGAAATGAACGCGGTCAGGAAGACGTCACATGTTACTGGTGCTTATTTCCTTAGTTGGTTTCTCTCTGGTTGACTCAGAACAACGTTTTTTGGTTAGGTCATATATTGTTGTGAGAGGCTGCTTGTTCATTCCTGGCTGCCAGACTCACAGAGAACTTATTATCGGCCATTCTGTTTGGCCAATAGTTAAGTATATTTCTAACTTGCTCTTATATCTCAAATTAACTTCTATTATTTTATATTTTACCACAAGGCTTGTAGCCTGCTGGCAAGGTTCCAGTGTATCTGTCTCTGGCAAGACTACATGGTTTCTCCTCGACTCCGCCTACTCTCTCCCTCCTTCCATCTATCCATCTATCCATCTATCCATCTATCCATCTATCCATCTATCCATC
>LOEQ01012324.1:0-19930 GCA_001685075.1 Bramus lutescens
CCAATCAGTGTTTATTTAAAACATGATTGACAGAATACAGACAATTCTCCAGCAGCCATATCCCATCCTCTCTAGTGCTTGGATTAAAGGCATGTGGCTCCCAAGGATTCAGATTAAAGGTGTGACCTACTACTACCTAGCTCTGTTTCCCTTTTAGACTGGATTGATCCTGTGTAGCCCAGGGTGGCCTTGAACTCACAGAGATCCTTCTGCACCTGCCTCCTGAGTTTTGGGATTAAAGGTATGTGCCACTACTCCTTAGCCTCTATGGCTAACTAGAGAGGAGGTCCACACTTCGACCTTCAGGCAAGCTTTATTTGTTAAAACACACACAAAATATTACATTTCCACAATTTGCCTGAAATAAACACAGAAACTTTTAAAAACTAGAAATTTGCATTACATCGTTAAATCAGCTGTAAGGTACAATACTTTGAAGAAGATTAGAAACAAATGTACTGTATGTTTTAATAAAATTAGTTTTATTATATAACTAATTTAAGAAAAACTAGATAGTCAGTACACTGATTATATATATATTATATACAGACAATAAATACATCAACAATGTCTAGTACATTTGCATTTTAAAAATTCAGAGAAAATACTCCATTATCTATCTTATCTTGGCAAGTTCAAAAAATTGACTAATTCACTTTCTACCCTAATTTTCACTACCAAAACTATATTCTTATATCTCTTAGCCTTATACACTTTACACCTCTTTAGTGAGTTTCTAATCAGAATCTGTTATCAAGGAAAGCTGTAACTATATCTAGTCTGCAACTTCCTTAAAGACTCAAGAAATAAATAATATTAACTGAGTAAGCAGGAAATACAAGCAAGCAACTTCCAAAAAAAAAAAAACATGAGAAATGACAGAAACATCTGGCTGCCTGATCACCCAAGGTTCATGTAATGTTGGGGCGACCATCTTCAGCCTACAGGCCTAGATTATTCAATGGACTCTTCTATAAAGCAGGATTTTTAAGGACTGTCCTACCTTGCCTTGGCAAGGTTTGACAGTCACTCTCTTATGTGTACTGCTTGTCCAGTTTGAACCACATACTGCCAGCAGCACAAGTGGCTTATTTTTGCCACAGAGAAAATAAACTCCATATAGAGTTTCTTCAATACCCATTATCTTCTCCAAAGTAGATTGGTGCTGTTGGGAGTGGACATGTCTCATTGTCTTAAAAAAGCAACCTATGTTATTAAAATATCTTTAATGCCATCTTCTGTATTTCTCTGAAGTATTTGAAGATGACCTGTCTATCTCAAATATATCTGTTTGATCTTTAAAACATACCTAATATGACTATGAGTTTAATTGCAATAGTTGACTAATTATTAATCTGCATTTCCTTATTTTCCTAAACAAGTGGTAATAACTTTTAAAAACTAGAAATTTGCCTTACATTGTTAAATGAGCTGTAAGGTACAATATTTTGAACAAGATTAGAAACATATGTACTGTATATTTTTTAAAAAATGACCTCAAATTTGCAATAATGAATAAAATTTGTGTACAGCATATAAAAATTCAGTACAATGTAAAATATTTAAAGCTAGTAGTTTCCTTTTTGGTTTAAAAGGAGAAATCTATATCCCCCTTTTTTTCAAAACAAGAACCCTGAATCTACTCTTCTTTGTTTAGCTTTTTTCCTGACCATTACCAATAACTTGTAACCAACCTCCCTAAACAATGACAAATATCCATAACTTACTGAAGGACCAAAATCCACCTAACCCAGCTCTTGGGAATGTGGGTGTCATGTTCTTAAATTTACTTTCTGATGTTTGGGGGAGATGGCATCATTCAGGGATTCTGCAAAGAAAAATTTGGGTTAATTATCAAGTCCTGGGAGCGGTAGCTGTATCATCTGCTGTTTGTTTAGTCTATGTGTAATAGGAAAGTACAGGGCTTGTCTCATATCCTAGCTAGAGGAGTCTGTAGGGCTGGATCATCTCAGCTAGTCACCACAATTTGTTCTGAGCAGTTTGTAGACAAAGCTGATCTTTAGGTGGTGTTTTACAGCTTACTGCTATTATCATAGTCCTGGTATAATTGTCAGTATGGGATCCCATCATCTTTTTGGAGACTTCAGAGATTGCATTAGGTCAGATTATTTCTTTTCTTGCTATTTTTTTCTGGATAGTTCTCCCTTCTTCTTTGAGTACTTATTTGTCCAAAAGTCTTTAAATTCCTTGAGATGATTGCTTTTAGTTTCCTGAAATACAAAAACAAAACCCTCCCCATCTCTAACTTTGCAGAGTTTCCCTTTTGACAGATACCCGATCAGATGAAAAGCATTTGTTTTCTAAGATAGTTCAGATGGAACGGTTTCATAAACTAACACCTCTTCTAATGAAGAGGTCTCTTTTGTTCAAATAGAATCTTTACCAGTTTTGATTTATGGTTTCTCCTGAAATTTTTTGTTTTATTTTCTAAAGCTGTTCTATCATCCAGAGCAGTATGGTTTCTTGCAACAGGCATTAGGCTAGGAGTTTCCTCCAAGATGCCAGGAAATGACTGAATCAAATTTGGCATGGGGGCCTGCAAGAGGCCTCATTATCCAGTGGCAAAAGATTACTTGTGCTTTCCCTTGCTGCTCTACATTCATTAGTCCAATGCCTGTCCTTGCCACACCTTCTGAATAATCCAGAAAGTAGGGACTTTCTGTTTGGAATATGCTTAGAAAAAGCATTATTTCTAGGAACACCTTGCTTACACTCCCTTTTTAGATGACCTTATTTTGTTTTTACTATAATTGAAACATTTGACATTTTGATTTTCTTCAAACCTCTGGAAATCAGCTCTCATATCCAAATATCATCAAGGTCATGAGATTCAGTATTGTTTTTATTTCAGATCCATCCCTCTAAGGATACTGTTCTTTCCTTTAATGTCCCGATTACCCTTTTGAATCGTGAATTACCATTTCCAAAAGCCAGAGATCCAATTACTGTTTGTCCAGCTTCTGAATTTGCTATTATTCTATGTAGTGCTGAAGTCAATCATGGTAAGAAATCAGTGAAGGTTTCTTTTGGGTCCTGAATAACTTTAGTAAATGACTCAATTTTCTATCCTACTTCTTCAATTCTGTCCCAAATATTCAAAGCAGCTACATGGCATAAATCTAGGGTGTATCATATATGGAGATTGCCTTACTCTATTAGCATAATCTCCCTCTCCAAGAAGTTGATTTTGATATATTTCCATACTATATCACTGTTTCATTGCTTAATAGTCTTAGCTTCATCTTTTCACAATGTTGATTAGGCTTCAAGATTGCTGTAAACTAGTCTCTCCAGTCTTGAGGGAAAATTCTGCTACAAGCTGAATATAACTTTAATATCTGCTTCACAAAAGGTGAATGCATGCCATATGAGACCATCACTTCCTTGAACCTCCTTAAATCTAGCATTTCCATAGGATTCCAGTGAGCACTTAAGTAGCCTTAGGGATATCTATCATTTGGCAGTTTCTTAAAGGTAACTGGATATATTAAAGTTGGTTGTTTAAAAACCGTAGGCTGTTCCTCTCTAACCTTATATGGAAGGCTGAAATTGATTCTCATTTAAATTCCTCTGTCTAGATCTGAATATCTCTATCATCTGTTTTAATAAGTTTTTCTAAAGCCTATATCTTGACACTCATGTCAACCAACATTTTTAGATATAAACTAAGAATTATCAAACAAAGAATAAAGATTATTAACATTACAAATCCCAGCTGATTATTCTGTCATTTAATACATTTAATGGTTCCAAATTTAAATCACACATTGCATAATCATACAGAGACCTAACTCTTTCCATTATAATAATCTTTCCCACTTTTAAACATGGGAAAAAACTCTCTGCTTTAACTAATTCCTCCTTTAAGAATTCCCAGTTGTCTCACCAAATCTGCCAACAATGATGATGAAGATGTGAGGCTCGTTGCTGCTGCAAAGAACAGTAGAAACCTGAACCGATTTCAAGGCAGCTACCTAGTTTGGCAGCAGTCCAAGAAGGGGGGCCAAGGAAAGCCCAAAACCCACTGGGAAAAAAAGAAAGAAAGGAAAACTTAGCCAGCCGGTCAGTGACTCTGGCCACGTATAGCTCCGGCCTATGTCAGTAGCTGCAAAGCCACAGGGAAGCATCTTTTTCATGAATTGTGCCCCAAATTTGGACACCAGATGTAGTGTGAATCTTAATTCACTGAAAGAGCAGTAGATCAGTTCTCACAGGTATCAGAGGAGCAACCTGCAGGGAAGAGCTTAGGCAGATGCTGTGTGTATGTAGAAACAGGATAAAGTCATCTTTTAAATAAATATTTAGGAGCATCTAAGCGACTATATAGGAAGATTCCAACAGTTCAGCATGGTGTGAACTCAGAAAAGCCAAGTGAATGGTCCACAATGCTAAGATGGCGGTGTCTCCTAAACTCAGGAGGAGGAGGAGAGTCGCGAGCAGTGGGAGCCAGTGCAGCTGTCTAGGAATGTCAGTCCTCCTGTGTGTTCCCCAAAGAAGAAAAACAGGCAGAAACAGATCCTTCTCCTCTGAATGGGGATGTCCAGAGTAAACAGAAGTCCTAAATTACAGGACCTGAAGAACAAAATGCTTTTTCCCTCAAGCATATTTCTTTTCTCTTGATGCAGTATCCACCCCTAAAGAACATTATAAATGAAAAGCAAGAAACTAAAACTAAACATATTACAACGAGCAATTCCTTGAAATGAAACAAACAAAATCTGCTACAAACAAGGTAGCCTGAACACAAACATGAAAGCCACTACCTAGAACCCTGCACAAAGAAGGGAGAGCATGAAACTAATGCTGGACTTAAAGATTCTCTATAGCTTTTGTCAAACAGAAGATATCCAGGCCTGGCGAAATGCCTTGGGGGTTAAGAGCACTGACTGCTCTTCCAGAGGACCTGGGGTCAGCTCCAAGAACCCACATGGTATCTCACAGCTATCTCTAACTCCAGTTCCAGTGGATTCAATGCTCTCTCTGGGCATGCAGGCACATGATGCACAGCAAACACGCCCCCCCCACACCACACACACACAGAATGAAGACAAAACAAATCTTTAGAAAGACGGTGCTCACACTGCATACATGAATACTGAAAGAAGACGCCAAACTCTGAGGACACCGAATTCACAGCTGAGGAATTTAGAGCCCTATGATTGAAGCAGATGGAAATGACAAAGTTTCTAAAGGAAGAAGAAAAGGGAAATTGGAAGAAGATCTCTTTGGGAAATTTAGTGGAAGAGAAGATTTTACAGTCTGATAACATGAAGATATATTGTTGGGCTTGTGTATTCTTCTCTGCTGCAACACACATGAAAATTCAATAAGGAGGATGAACTTGGCCACAGCATCTACAGGACGCACCAAAGAAGCACAGAACAGAACTAATAGGAGCAAAACTCAGCTGTCCTAAGCTCATCCCTCATCACCCCAAGTCCATATGTGAAAGAGAAAAAAAAATGCAGAATAGCATTGCAAACCAAATTAAATATTTCCAAGAGAATATTTGGAAACAGGAGGAAAAAAATGAATCAGAAATTCATAAATTCAAGACAAATTGTGTGTAGTGGCTCATGCCTCTAAATCCAGTCCTGAGGAATCAGAGGGGAGGGTCACCAGTTCAAGGCCAACCTGGTCTACTTTCCAGACATACCTGACATACATAGTAAGGCCAGGCCTTAAAAAAAGAGAGAGAGAAAGAGACAGAAATCTACAGCAAAATTTTAGGAAGAAATACTTGATTAAACTCAAGGAAATCAGGAAATTAATATAGTTTAGATATAAAGAATAATTTACAAAATAGAAATTTAGCAAGAGTCTTTAAAGACAGATATGAGAGTAACCAAGAAAATTGAAGAAAGGTTTAAAACAAGCAAAGTCAGAGATAAGTGGGCAGAAATGGAGGCAAGCAATGAAATGACTGCATATATTCAACCCTGAGGAAGTAAAATGTAACAACATTTGTAATTATACTCTGAGAAAATATTGCAGAAAAATAACAAGATCTAAATCTATACATAATAGCAGCAAAGGTAGTTTCCTAAAGAAAATTGCTTAAAAATATTTCTGAGACCTTTCATAGCTAAAAAAATTAAATACATTTCAAAGCCTGAGAAATGAAACTCAAATCTCAAAGCAAAATTATCAAATAACTTACAAGGTAAAATAATTCATTACACTGTTACGGGACTAGTAACCTTGAAGAATGGACATAGTAGGGTGGAGATGTGTCTTAGTGACAGAGGGATTGCCTGGAAATTCAATGCCTTGGGCTTCATCCCTAATACCATAAGGACACAGTGGCCCCATAGAAATAATAGTTTCCAGAAAGAAATATCAACAATTACTATATTGGTAAAACTATGATAAAAATTGGGATAGTTATATAGTCTTAAAGTGATCATCAGCAGAATTTTATTCATCACATAAGTTTGAACAAGAATTTTAATAAAACACTTGCTGATACCACCCCTAACACAGCTGGTTTAGGGAACACTCCTTTAGTGGGATAAGAAAAATATCAGGCTTCAGATACAAGAAAATGAGAGGCATAGTGCATCCTGACTCTGGCATTCCTGTCTCTAGTGCAGAGCATGCATGTCACAGAAGACATGAGACAGCCAAAGCTGAGAGACATTCTAAAAGGCAAATGTCCAGCCCTGGTCTCGTCACTGTCTCCTAGTGCTTAGGAGGCTGGGGCAGCAGGACCTGGAGTTTGAAGCTAGCCTGGACTTAAAGAGAGACTCAGTCTCAGAAAAGCAAACAAGACAAAGCCAAATCAAACCAATATTTCATTGTATGAAAATCTGAAAAATCTGTAAACCAATAAAATGAGTATGTCTTCCTAGATTGTATTTGGGACTAGAAAAAAATATAATGCATTTGTGTGACCATCGGCAAACAGAGAAAAACTTTGAAAAGAAGTAAGTCTTATCAATAATGCTTTAATGACTGATAATTATAACACTGGTTTGTGAGGAGAGGTTCTTATTTTTAGAAGGTACAAACTCAGCTATTTTAGAGGTAAAGGCTCATCACATCAACAGCTGAATACTACTTCAAATGTGCCCATTTTCTATGCTTGTATTCTACATATTATGGGTGCATATACAAAGCCATGTTTATGTATATGTATACAGGCATGTACATAAACAAGAATTTTATTATATACAAATGCATACATGCATCCTTATGTGTGCATTGAAAGAATCAATCATGATACAAGAAGGAAAATATATCATCTAGAGACTGAGAGAAGAGGAGACATATTCTACAAGCTACTTTTGAAAAGACAAAATGAAATGAAGATGTACTGGCATGCTTCATAACAAAATAGCTGAAATTTGCTATCTTATTAGATATATTGCTCATAATTCTGAAGATTGGGAAGTTGTCTCCTTGCATCATCCCACGAAGAAAGGCAAAAAGAGGACAAGACAAAGCAAGAAATCTACTTCACAGCACCAAACTAAAATGTAAAAGGACATTGGCATTCATGAAGGCAGAGTCCTCCTGACCCAAACACCTCCCATGAGGCCTTGACCCACCCTCAATCCCAACAAGTTAGCACTGGAATTGAAGTTTTTTCCAGCATTCAAAGTCTGGAGGTAGAGGGGTTTTTTTGTTTTGTTTTGTTTTGTTTTCTAATAAAACAGTATTGTTTCATATATACTGAGCTACTAGAAAGTTTCTCATCCATGGTATCCACAAATATTTCATTTACATGATCATAAATAAAATTAGCTTATTCTCAGATGTGTGGTTTCCTAGTCTATCTGATCCAAATTGAATAAACATATACATTCAGAAACATTCACCTACTGAACACTAAGTGTTCACATATGTTATATACATATGTATGCATGCATGCATATATGTATTATTTTAAAGACACTGAAATGTCACCACAAGCTGCAGGGTGACATTTGTCAATACCATTATTGAATCATCCAATCTGCTTTGGTGAAATCAAAGTTAGTGGAACATTACCCATCTCAAACAATGGCCCTGGTGGCTCACAAGGATAAGGATCCTGTGCAGGGCTAGTGACAATCCTATCTCGTTCAAAAACACCGAGTACCTCCCTTAAGCATAGTGAGTAAATTGACCCCCTTTTCTTTGACAGGCTGCAGAGACCCATTTGTGAACTGGCCTATCCACTTGCATTTTGGGCTGTTTCCAACTTACTCTGGAGTTGACAGAAACATAGAGCTGAAAGCTGGAGTTAGGAGTGAGAGACCCAAGTTATGCGATTCTTGTTTTCCCATCACCTGGCTTCGAGACTTTACCAGGTCCCTCTGCATCTTTCAGCCTCTATTGAAATGTACATAGCTCTGTAAGATGCTATGTACATTTACACCTATCAGACTTGTGAGCTAGACAAGTGTTAATAATATGAAAGTATTCCTCAAGCCCTTCTGCCCTACTTCTATGAATACTGACAGTGAAAGAAATGTTAAAAGTATAAAGGTGAATTCATTCATAAACAATCTTAGAAATTCCGTGAAGTTAAAATAGCTCCCTTTGTTACTTAGTTACTTAGGACATAGTCTCAGTGCTGACACAGGGTGGCAGGATGATGGACATGGTGGGGACTTGAGAATTAGGTGTGTCTGTGAACTCGATAGTCCTCTACATCCTGGAACTTTACTGCTTTAATGAAAGTAAAACTTGGCCTCATTCTTTTCCTTGCACTCAGTAGTTTGCAATCAGGCAGTAGTTTTTCTACTTCATATTTATATTCCAAACGGTGCTGTTTATGCTTTAACAACTGCACTCATTTTCTGTTGCTCCTAGGGAACTGAAGCAGACAAAATGATTTAATATAAATTCCCTGTCACCCAG
This sequence comes from Bramus lutescens, assembly GCA_001685075.1. Taxonomy (NCBI): domain Eukaryota; kingdom Metazoa; phylum Chordata; class Mammalia; order Rodentia; family Cricetidae; genus Bramus; species Bramus lutescens. Next base: position 8,869 of record LOEQ01012324.1, read on the forward strand.
GTCTGAAGATCTGAAGTGTTACTGGCCTAAACCCGGGGGTCTTCAGGGCTCTCCTCTGGAGATTCTGGGGAAGGTTCCATTCCGTGTGCTGGCCAGCTGCTAAGTGCTGGCCCCCTTCCTTGTTTCAAGGTTTCTCAGTCTCAAGTGCTGGAGGTGGAAGGCGGAGTCTTCGGAGGAATCTTTCTGCATGTGCTGCTCCTCTTGTTGGCTTGTGTAGACCTCTGTGACTACATGAGACACAGATCTCCCTCCCGGCCCGCCGCAAGAAAAATTAATGGCAACCATTTTATCTCAAGATGGCTTACTCAGGCATCTGGAAAATCCAGTTTCAGCACCTCGTGTAACCTGCACACAAGTGCCACAAATAGAATGTGTCTTGTGGTATCTGAGCAAACCACACACTGGTGATGAGTATCAGATAAAGATGCCTATCCTTGCAGCTGCTAAGAGGAAGGCACTAGACTGAGCCTGTGTGGTGATTCAAGGAGCTGACAAGAAGAAATTCTACATCTCTTGTGGTCAGTTCTTCTCTGTCTTTAGTTCCCAGCACACCCTCACCTCCTTTGCTTCTTCCTAGGTTTTTTGTCCCAGATCTCAGGCTGATCTAAGATTCCCCAAGAGGCTGGCTATTTGTATTCACCTCCTGGAAACTCCCATGCTAAATAGAATCTTGGCTTTGAGGGGATCTTGGGAGAACCAGGTGAACACAGATAATCTTGAAATGCTTTAGACATTTTTATTATCTGTATTTATTACCACCACAGAACCTTTTGAAATACTTGAATTCATTGTGTTTCTATTTATTATTTTCACACCTGGAGGCATTTTTATAGAGAATATAGCTTTAAAATTGTGAACAGAAACAAATTAAGTGCAAGCATCTTTGGGGGGTCATCTTAGCTGTGCCTCCTGTCCCACCTGCAGGCAGAACCCTTGTTAACTGAGTTGTTTGCTGTATATTGAATGCACACAAGAAATCATATAATAAATATGGGAAACATTATTTCAACAGCAAACAAAACAGTAAGAGTTTCCTTAAAGGAATAAAAAAATAAGAAACACCTTTCTTTGTATGGATTCACCCATGCAAAATAACCAGATTTTAGCAAGTAACAAATTCATTGGAGGAATCCAGACTCCGGACACTCATTAACTAAGGGCTCTAAAGTGTGCAGTTTGCTTTGATCAGTACTGTGTGTGTCTGTGTGTGTCTATGTAGGTGTGTGTTGTGTAACTTTGTATCCTGGAGAAACAAGGGGTGTGTTTCCTCTTCTGCTCATGTAAAAAAAAAATCTGGGCAACCTTGAACAATACCAAACCTGTACCTTTTCTGTCACTTTGTGTTTATAAATGACAAAAAAACCTAGGGTTACCCATTCAGAAGTCAAACATAACTATAACTGTGTGGCCGTCACAATGCATTGTCTGTTTATGTATTAGGGCAATGACTTGCTTATCTTATTTCTACTAAGCACTATCATAGACACCCAAAAGGAAGGTTAGTATGGCAAGCCGCTTCCTCTATGACAGGAACTCTTAAACTTTCTGTCCAAACCCACTTTAAAGAATATATTTCACAAGTTTACCTGAGCTAATGGGAGCTCACCAACTCCAGCCCGACAGGGAAGGAGCCAGCATAGGACCAAACTAGACCCTCTAAATGTGGGTGACAGTTGTATGACTGAGGCAGACTGAGGGGCCATTGGCAGTGACACCAGGATTTATCCTAACTGCATGTACTGGCTTTTTGGGAACCCATTCTCTTTGGATGGATACCTTGTTCAGCCTAGATACAATAGGGAGGGCCTTGGACCATCCCCAAAGTATGTACCTTACCCTCTCTGAGAAGCAGTCGGGGAGTGGGGTGGGGGGGAATGTGGGAGGAAGGGGAGGAGGGAAGTGGGAATTAGATTGGTATATAAAATGAAAACAAGATAGTTTGTTTTCTTTTAAGAAAATAAAATAAAGAGGGAAAGAAAAAGGAATATGCCTTACATGGAGACCTATATGCAAGCACTCTTTAAAAAGAAAGAGAAATGTGTTGAGTAAAGTAATGGCTTTAATGTGTTTAAAGCACTTCTGTGGCTTTGTTTCATATAAGAACTCTTGCTCATGTAGCTCAGGATGCCTTGGAACTCACTATTCTTCCTCAGTTCTCCAGTGTTGAAATTATAGGCATGATACTCCTCGTAACACTCCTTTCTCCTGTTATTTTCCCCTACTTTAAAATATGCTGGGCAAAATCCACTCAATGGATTTTCTGCCTGCCGCTTGACAGACATTTGGAGGTGGGCACAAACCACATGTCTCTTCACTGCAGAAAGGAACCCATGAGAGATAAAGTGACCATTGTGCCAATGTCCGATTTAGTGAAACAGTGAGACTTTCCTAGGATTGCTGACAGGAGTATGGGTGACTGGTTCATTAAGAGATGAAGGAACAATTCCAAAGCAGCTGTCCAATGGCTTGGGCCTGAAAACCCCACCCTAACAAGGCCAACAGTTTTGAAAATTTGCCACCCAGTGACTCTTTTTTGCAGTTTGCAGACATCTTGAAGGAAGATGAACAGTCAAAATATCTACACCTATCGGCAGTATGGCTGGTCAGAGAATCTAGATCCATCAATTGTTTTCTCTCTTTATACATGGGAGTAGCGGCCCTCAAGAATCTTCTGGGGTTTTGTTGTTGTTGTTGTTGTTGTTGTTCTCTTATACATATGAACTTTTGTTTACCACTGAGGCTCCTGAAGAAATGTTTCAATTTGGAGGGGATGATGGGAGTCAGAGGAAGATGCAATACAACACTGTCCAATCCTAGTGAATGACAGGCCATTGGAGGACTATGGATCAAGGAGCATGATACTCCCAGGATGGAGTAAGGGTAACATTACCATAGCCATCCCCTATGATGTCCTCAGAACTGCAGAATCCCAGCTTCTCCTATATCTGTGTGATGCATCCTGAATGGCTTGGACCTTGAAACCAGATGAGGGAACGAAGAAAAGTCAGACACAAAGACACATGTATGGGAAGTCTGGAGTTGGGTGAGCTGTGAGCACTCTGATACAGAGGTTTCAACCATGCAAGCAAGCCACCCAGAACCCCAGTGCCCTTATATACAGCACAGGGGGGAAAGAGTTAGCTACTCCAGGTAGGAGGTCTCTGTAGGGGAGCAGCCTCAAGTTGTAAATACCCAGGTGGAGAAAAGTTTCTGCTTTCTGTACACTGTTGACACTCACGTAGGAACCTGGGCAAGGTTTGACCATTCCCATAGATCTTTGGCATTAGTCCCTGTTAACAAATCACATTCACTGGGGCTTCCTCCACTTCCTACCTCTGTACATATGGATTTAGAACCTGTCATTTGACAAGATCCCAGATCATTCATATGCATTGAATGTGTAGAACTGTTCTAGGACTGGTTCTAAGAGCAGAAGACTTTCCAAAGAAGAATTTTCCATGGAAAGTGAATGTTGGTTATTCTAAGATTCAAAATATAATTTTTAAAGTATTATTAGACCATATTCAGGATAGTGTGGCTACGGTTATATATTATTAATTAAAATTCTTCTCTATTTAAAGATTATCTCTTCATGAAAATAAGTTAGTGTTTTTCTGATACTCAAAATCCACAGCATTTCATCTCATTCTTGAGATCAAGTTTTCATTCATTGTCTCCAAGGAATTAACCCTACTTTAATATTTTATCCCATTCAGCCTTTCCTTCCTCACTGTTTCAGAAGCTATTGCTATGAAGACATGCTTGTGAACACACACCAACTTGAGGAAACCTTCCGGATCAATTGATTTTGCACTTGCCCAAGTAGAATTAATACCAATAACTCATTATCTAAGACACAGTTCTCCCTCTGGGGTAAGGGAGATTTTGCCCAGAACCAAGAAGAGAGGTACACGGTTTAGTCAACAATAGCATTTCAAATTATACCTTCCTCACCTAGGGCAATGCTTAACAATAAGATGGAGAAACATCCAAGTCTTTCTTTTATTAGACCTGAGTGAAGCCATGCTGAAAGGACAGGGATTTCAAAAAGAAAGATCCAATGAAGCTCTAATTGACTTTAGATGAAAATCATTTTTTCAGAGAACGGCACATAGGAAAGTTGAGAATAACTGAGTTCCCTAAATATTGTACATGGCACCCACCCTTTAGAAAGTCTTTGCAAATCTCCACTGATAATAAATCCCATTTGGAAATCCATAGCACTAGTGACTGAAATAACACAGATGCAACAATTGTAACACATACAAACACATGCACGGACACAGCACTGCCATATAACACACTGTGTAACACGGGGTACTGAACCATTAACCACACAGGAAGCAAAAGTGGAACCCACCATGTACTGATCTATGATAGTGGAGAAACCAACATATGCAAAAGCCATACAGATGACAAAGGGAGGCTTGCACCAGGCTGCAAAAGGTTCTAGTTGAGCTTTATTACGAAGCAATAGTTTAGATCTTCAAAGTCTAAGTAACATAATCAGGTTTTCTTAAAACAAGAGTAGCACAGGCAGAGAGATTGTCCTTAATGATATAACTTCATTCCCAAACCAGTGTCTACGGTCATTGAGGGAGTATTTCTATGAGATGCTACAAACAATACAAAAGCCTTGAAACATTGCCATGGTTTTACACATAAATGCACTACTGTTTTGTTTTTTGTTGTTTGCAGTGTGTGTGTGTGTGTGTGTGCATGTGTGTGTGTGTGTGTGTATTTCAAAACACTGGAGGTGCCACTGATTTTAAAGTGTTCAGTTATGTGTAAGGAGTAGAATTGAAGTGCGTCATATTCTCCTACTCGGCAAATAGACATCATAAGGAAAGAGGTTAAATCTTTTCTTGCTTTGAAAAGTGTAATCAGAACTTACAGTTTAGTACTAAGCACTCATCTAGCATGTACAAAGAAAAAAATGAAATCGCTAATTTTATTATATGAACAAGAAGGCCTTGCCTACTTGTTGAATAAGAGGTAGAATAAACTTTTCAAGTTATAAAACATATAAATGAAAGTGCTAATTTTTCTCTTCCAAAGAAAATCTTACTTTAGGTACACAAAATCTAAATTTAGAAACCAATTATTCACTTTTTAAGGGATTTGCAGTAGGATGTAAGTCAATAGAAAACTCTTCAATATATTTTAAATGGAATTCAATTATATGCAATTCTCTGGGGTCTCACCTAGTGTGCCAAAGCCAGCTGGATGCACTGTTTAATTGCCACACCATGAAGAACACCCAGAACAAAAGTTGTCTGCAATTGAAGCTGTAAATGAGTTTCTATAGGTCACCATTAAAGCACAGTAACCTCAAATAGTTGTAAAAGTGTTAACTGCTGATGTTAATATCATATATCCAGTTCCTATGACCACAATCACCAATGATAGATCACCACAAGGACAACGCTTGATCTAAACAACAAGAGCTTTTTGAGGGACTCAGCCAGAGAACTCTACCCAAGTGTCAATCAACTCTCAAAGAAAAGCTGCCAATCCATCAGATCATGCCTTCTTTATACTTTTAACATGATGTCTACAGCAAAGTGAAAAAGAATGAATACTTAGGAACAAAGGGGTTGAGAGTAGTAACTGAGTCATCACAATAGCGAGGAGTTTAGGGCAATTCAGTTTGAGTAGGAAAAGAAACATATTTGTTCGTACAACTAAAAGGCTTATATAAGAATAAATAGATCTCAGGAATAGGTGGATGTCGATGCTCAAAAAAAATGAAAGCAATACCCTTGAAAAAAATCAAACCTTGTAGCTTTTGGTTTGGTCTTCTCACAGACTGATTTAACTCCAAATCAGTATGGTAGAGATGATGAAAATGTCTACCAAGTCTTCATGAGGCATCTTCAACATTAGTTTTAATCAGGTTGAGAAAACTGAGTGGTTCCCTAGACTGGCTGGGGGATAGCCTGACTTATCCTAAGAAAAATGTATTTCCTTTAATGGTAATCCTAACTTACAGAAATGCATGCATTTTGATGTACATTTGTAAAACTCCCCAGATAGCAATCAGAAGTTACTCAGGGCTTTTAGAAAGCCCCCAGCTCACCCCACTTTGTTTGCTCCAGTCATCTTTTTACTTCCAGAGTCACTGTCTGACCCAAAGGCTTTGGAACCAAACAACCTAAATTAAAACAAACAAAAAAATGTCAGTTACATTTTCATCATCCACATGAAGAATTAGCATCAACTTCAAACAAATGTGACATAGTCAATAACATTATATTTGTTAATCTCTTAGACTATAGTCTGATATACTGTACATGTCTCTTCTCAAATACCCTAGACTCTTGAGGGCTGTGAGGAGCACTCATAGGCCAGAGCCTTCCTTTATGAGACATCCAAGCTGAGATCTCCTGCTCTGGTGTACAGAGAAACATAAAACTACCTTGTGATGCTGCTGGGAGGTCAAGGCCAGATACCATCTTCCTAGCTATCAAGATGTGAGGCTTCAGGCCTGTCTTTTCAGTCCTTTAGGAGATTTGCTGTGGGACAATGGTCTGTGCCCTGTCAATTGTATTTTAATAAAATGCTGATTGGCCAGTAGCCAGGCAGGAAGTATAGGTAGGGAAAACAGGCATGAAGTAGAGGCAGGGCAACGAGAGCAGAAGAATTCTGGGAAGAGGAAAAGAGTCAGTCTGCAGTCATCATCCAGACACAGACAAAGCCAGACACAGAGGAAGCAAGATGTGACTGCCTCACCGAAAAAGGCACCAAGCCACATGGCTAACACAGACAAAAATTATGGGCTAATATAAGTTATGAATTAATAAGAAGCCTGAGCTAATAGGCCAATAAGTTTATAATTAAAGTAGACCTCTGTGTGTTTCTATGGGACTGAATGACTAAAGGACTGGATGGGACAGAAACCTTTGTTGACAGTGTTTAATCATTTGGGGGCAAAAGACAAGTGATGAAATATATATATTTCTATGATTTTTCTCTCTCTGAACATATGCCATATACTGACAAATTGTTATACATTCTAAGTATATCATTCATCACACCAATAATTTCGGATCCTTATCATCTGAAAACACAGCTCATCTTTGGGGATAGTGTGCCCCAATGTAAGTAAGGAGTATTATAGTTTCACAAGACAATAGACCTAAAGAGGAAGTGACTTTAGAGTTGATTTGTTCAAGGATACATTAGGCTTTCAGGGGTCTAGATCCCTCTGTTTAGATACTCTGTGCTCCCCAGCACATTGACCACAAGATTGCCATAGCAACTATAGATCACATACCTGTACCTATTCTCCAACAAGAGATTTAATTCCGTTAAAAGACTTTTTTTCTCAATAAGTAGGAAATCATCTTTTAGAAAAACCATAGTTAATATAACTATTTATCCTCCAAATGGGGGAATTTTTAGTGTGAAATTTTATAATATCAATCCTCATGGCTGGGGTTGTCTAATGTTTATTAACAAGCCAGTCATTAGCACAGGAATGGAGGTTTAGACTGTTTGGTTTTGCCACCTACACTGAGAGTTAGGTTGCCTTCCTTGACCATGCATTTTGGGGATGGACGTGCACACAAAGACTCCTTTCATGGCCAGAAGAAAAGTGTAAGCTCTCTGCTTGGCCCTTAATGATGGCTTGTTTGTTCATTCCTCACCATGCTCATCCCCTGGTGTTCTTTGAGTCACTTACTCCAGAACACCTGATCCTACCAGTTACCATTATCTGGGCTTCCTCATTTGCCTGGAATGCCTGCTGCTCATTTCGTGTCCTCTTACCCTCCCGAGCGTTCCCTCATCAGGAAACGGAATGCCCTTCAACATCTCTCCTAACCTCTAGGCCTCACCATCTACCTGCTTTGTTTTATGCATCACTGCTGACTTTGCAGAACCTCAACTGTCGAGGACTGGCCTCGACAAAATTACCTCTTATCAGGGTAGGGGTATAGGAAAAATATAGTAAAGAATATGAAGAGTCATAAAAATAACAGAACAGAAACCATAGGAGAACATTCCAGTGACTACTGAAATCACCGTAGCTTTTATACCCAATGTAAATGGGAGTGAGAAAGTACCAAAAGACTTTATTAACATGATACAAAGAACAACTTAGTCAATCATTTTATCACTCTGAGACATTAAATCAGTAGCATTCTGTTTTCTAGGTAGCAACGCTGCTCTAGATCACCTATGCTGAAGACCACCCTTTCCCCAGGTGACCTCATAGTTACAAAAGAAGGAGCAGAAGTCCATTTGCACATCCTTACCATTTTTCAGGATTGAAGAGAGCTATCTTAATGTCAAAAGAAGCAAGCAACCGCATTCTGAGTTGGGACGTGAAGCTACTCTTGTCGATCATTTGAGTAACCTTCAAACTCCCGTCAGACTAAGCGGAAACGGGTCCACATTTCTCGACCTCCACACTCCACTTCTGCCTCTACGTTTTCTACTTGTCTGTGTTGGCCTCAGTGTTACCTGTCTTACCCTTGGGATGGAATGAATGGCTGTAAGAATTTTATTCATCTTTGAATAGTTGTTGACCAGTGAAGGGTCAAGCAATGGACATAAACTCATGAAAATGAATAAATCAAGAAATGGCTACATATATCGTAGCTCACAAAAGAGAGTTTGGATTCTTCTTCCCAGAAAGGGCCCAAGGTGATTTTTTTTAAATGGAATCCCAGAGTCTACCTCCTATTGTGTATCCTACCTAATTCAAATAAAGAAGTTGTTGGCTAAGTAGTCACAGAACTATGAAACTCGGCAGTGCACAGCAGGGTTAGCTGCTGATGGCATCTGGGGTTGTGAAACACATCCCTATTATTAGGGCATAATTAACAACTTTCCTCTTATAGACATTAATTTATTTTGTCATTAAATTAATTAGAATTAAATAGGCCTTTAAATCACTGCTTGTTCATGGAAAGAAAGATGTGGTTTTAAGTGTAAAGTCAGGCAAAGTTTCCCGGTGCTGACATGCCCTCAGGAACAGGAGAAGAGACAGTTCTGGATTCAAGCATGCATTTTACAGGGAAGGGTGATGTGTAACCTCTAACGGCAGTGAGGAAAAAACTGCCAATGGAACTACAAGGGGTGGCCCATATTCCTAGCTACATGGGGAACACAGGCTGCAGAATTTCAAATTAAAGACCGAATCAGGCTACATGGCAAGACCCTGACTCGAAAAGAGGTGGGGAGCAGGAGACCGAGTATGTGGCTCAGGAGGAGAGTACTCACTTAGTGTGTGTGAAGCCCTGGGTTCTGTCCTCAGTATACAGGGAAAGGTAGGGCAAAATTCAAAAAGAATGCCTTTGAAGTCTCACAGGTCAGCATGCCACTATATTGGGCTTAATATAACAAATATTACATATATATTAATTTGTAAAAGACATATGGTATATATTTATGTAGAACATATACAATATATAATTTATATAAGAGATATATAATTTTTTGATAAAAAGAGGTGAGATGCAACATTTCCTTTCCCACAGGTTTTCAGAGCCTACTTCAGGTAACAGCTCAGTAAGGTTTTCACATACGTAATACATGCTGCTTTGTCATCTGCAAGCAAGAGCAAATACACAACCCAAACAAACCTTCACAGCTAGACCGATAAGTCTTGGGCTCCTCATATGCTCCCTCCATCTAAACTGTCCATATAAATCTGTTTTCTGGTCTTTCCTCCATGCCTTTCTATTCTGAGCTCATCCGCGTTCACTTGCTTATTAGCCGATGCTGTAAATTCAGTTCTTTTTTTGTGAATAACAGACCCCTCCACTTCCCAAGAATCTTCCAATTCAAGCCAAGAGGCACGTTTACTGTTTGTTTTTCTCCCTGTGCAGAAATCAATGAAGAACGCAGCATGTGTAAGGGCTTATATTGAAACTATACATTATGCATTTAGTTTTTATTACATCTATAGATTTCCCCTTTTTCAAAAGATGCAAATTTTGCAGAGGAATAATTGATTTTCAGTTTCAGCTCTTAGGGTGGAATCTCATAATTTTAAGTATTTAAACATGATAAAGCTAATCTTGTGTGATCCCAACAGTTCTGGAGAAGCGTGGGTCTGACTCAGTAGTACTTTCTCATTTGAGAAATTGTGTGTGAGTTTTATTAATTAAGATTATTAATATAATTATTAGAATTAATAGATTATTAATAAGGTCAAAGGACATACACTCTGTAATGTGTCCACAGTACAGTCATTTAGAGATTATCATCTCTGTTACACTCATAGAGTCTTACGGCAGCTCAGAAAAGAAACTAAATACAAATATAGGAATAAATGCAAAATTTTCCAAGGGTCATATTAATGGTACAAGGGATGAATTCAGTGGCTCGGGCATTTTTATCAGCTTATAAAATGAAAGATTCCCTATGGAATTTTCATAGTTTGCTTAGTTTTGGCTGATTCCCTTGCTCTCCCATCTCTTTGTACCCTTTTCCCTAAGTGCCCTTCTACCCCCAATATTTACCCTTTCATGTTCGTATCTCACATTATCTATTATTCTTTTCATCCTCATGGCCTCTCATTTCCTGTCTCCTGGGCCTCTTTCCAGCATTCTGACCATAATAACCATTTCCGACACCTAGATGCACACATTTATCAGAACTAGGGTTCATACGCAGGAAGAGTTTTGCAGTATTTGTCTTTCTGAGCTTAGGCTTCCTTACCTAATATGTTTCCCAGTTCTATTATGTCCCTACTGTATTGTACTTTCCAGGTGAAAACAATTCTATGTGAATATGCACCGCCTTTTCATTGTCCATTCATCTGTTCATGGACATCTAGGCTGATCATATTTCCCTACCGCTCTGAAAAGGGCAGTGATGAAAATGTACACACAAGTGTTTCTGTGGTAGGATGTAGAGTCTATACAGCATGTACCAGGTGGTGATACAGATATGGCACATGGTAGTTATGCTTTCAGTTGTGTGAGAAACCACCACACTGGTTTCCACAGTGGCTGTGCCACTCTACCTACAGCCTTCCTTGTATGTGTTGACATTTGATTTCTTGATGATAACCATACTGGTGGTAGTGGGAGAGAATCTCAGAAGATCC
>LOEQ01012325.1:0-10585 GCA_001685075.1 Bramus lutescens
GACTCTCTGAACGTGGCTGACAAGGAGAGCTGACTGAGAAGTCAAGGACAATGGCACTGGATTTTGATTCTGCTGCATGACCTGGCTTTGTGGGTGCCTGGTCTATTTGGATGCTTGTCTTCCTGGACCTGGATTGAAGGGGGAGGACCTTGGGCTTCCCACATGGTAGGGAATCCTGGCTGCTCTTTGGACTGGAGAGGGAGGGGGAGTGGGGGGAGTAGGAGGGAGGTGGGAGGAGGGGAGGAGGTGGAGATTTTTAATAAAAAAAAGAAATGTGATTTAAAAGAAATAAGAGAAATTATGGTTAGATATATGAGCACATTTTTATAGGTCTACAAGGAGTTTTATAATGCAGAAGCAACACTGAGGACATATGAGATAAAGCCTTCTACAGAGCTAATACCAGTCATTTGGGGTGTTCACTCACCAGCCTAGTGGTTGGTATGTGCTATACTGCTTTATTGACAGATTACAGTCATAGTTAAACTTCCAAGTAACACCAGAGTCGCCGTTGTGGTCAAAGTCCTTGTGCCTCTAAGCACACTGACATTGAGCAGAATTGTCTTTAACTGCTCAGGGTCGTTTACCTGTGAGGCCACTACTGATCGAGCCACAGGGTATTCATATAATCAAGAGACTCTGTGACTATCTTGACCTTTTTGTCTGCATGGCAGAGAAGAACACTGGGTTTTCAAATTCTTCACCTGATACAGACCTGTGAACTGGCGTTGTTGGCTCCTTTGGGCGGTGCAGAGCTGGGAAGAGTGTGTGTGTCTCATCTTCATCTCCTGTCATTTGTGTAGATGCTTCTTGGAAGATCTCTCTCATTTGAGTCTCCCTCTGCCCACATGTGTCCTCCTGCCATGTGGCCCCCAATGCCATTGTTTGCTTCTTGGGTCTTCCTTACCTAGAGACAAGCATTGCATCCCCGCTAGGTGTAGTTCACCCCCACTGTAATTCTGAGGTGTTCCTTACAACCTGCACCCTAAACTGCTTCCAAGAGTTTTCACAGATCACCCTGAAAATGCATATTTTTGCATGCATATTGCCTGCTATTTTATCTGTTAATATTTCAGATTCACAATGGGCATTTTCTTATATGCTTTTTCTGGAAGACTGGTCCTCAAGGTCTAGCTTTAGGCTTTCACAGGAAGCTCTGTTGTGCCTAAAGCTTAATTGGCTTTCACACACTGTAAATGGCTAAGATGCCAGTTGTTTGGAGAAGGGCACCTTGCCATGCAGCCTTCTCCTATAGAGAAAGGATGGACTGAGCAGTACTGTTATCAAAGGTTTGCAGGCAGCCATGCAAAAAAAATGCAGCTTTGGGAGGAGTGGGGAGAGAAATTGCTGGCTGTTGGCCTGGGGTTTGGGATTTGTTCACCCCAGGTCCTGTTGATGACAGTATCTGTACCACACTGCATGTCCTCTGTAAGGGTGCAGAAGGTCGATCCTTCTAATTCTCAGAATAACGTCAGTAGTTAATGGGCCCCAGAGGATGATTCTGGACAGGGGCCTAACACAAAGCTGTGGGGACTGAGCACAAGGCACAATTGCATAACCAGGGGGACTTGAGTTCAACCCCCAGAACTTTTTGAAAAGCCAGATAGAGTAGAGTTATCTATAGTCCCAGCACTAGGGAAACAGCCAGAAGGAGCCCAGGTTTTCCTTGCTGGACAGCTCATGCAGCTGAATTAATGACTCCAGGGTCAGTGAGAGACCCTGTTATAAAAATACTAATATTATCTCTGCTCGAAGTTTGATAAGTGAGCTCTTGCTGCCTTGCCCAGTGCTGGCTGCCATGCTATCCTGCCTTGAGTAATGAATTCTAATCTTTCAGGAACTGTAAGCCCACAGTAAAGTAGTTCTTCTGTAAGTTGCTTTGGTTTGGATATCTCATCACAGGACTAGAAAGGGTCTTCCACATCCTGCTTGAGACGTTCTTCTGTTTATCTTGTAATACTTTCCAGCAAGGGCAGTGGTATACACACAAAGTTGATGCTTAGAAAGTGCTTGGCACATCAGTCTTACTGTAGATGCCACAAGTGCAGTGACAGCCAAACTCTTGTGGAGACTGTGTCCTGACTTCCCTGCTCTGTGACTGGAATCTTTAGGTAAAGGGCATTGCCTGAGGATGAAATAGATCCCAACACAGGAAAACCGTGAAATGCAAACAAACATGCAAACAACGTAAAACAACGGGAAAGCCAGTTTTTCAGAGACAAATTCCAAATACCATAACAACGGCAATCTCAGCTCCGTACAACCAGAGGCACAGATGGGACCAAAGATCTCAGCATACCCATGTGTCAAATATTATCCTCATAGCAGAAGCAACATTAACAAGCTAACATAAAGAATTCAAGGATGGAGTACTAAAAATGAACCTTAAAACAAGACAGACATTTCTTTTTATATTTATAACTATCTCAAGTGATTTCTAAGATTTCTCTGTAGGGGACAAAAATAGAAACTTGAATAATATCTATTACTTAGATTTTTCTCTAGGTTGTGGCTTTCATGAAGTCAGGAGTTCTTGTTTGCGTGGCTTCCCAGTGTCATAGGTCCTATGTACTACTTGTAGGCACACACACTCTTGACTGGCATAGTGCTTGAAATAGTGTAGACCTTCAATAAACTTTCAAATGGAGTGACTTGTTCAGTTCCTGGATTATTAAGATGTTGCCATGAGAACTGTAGTAATAGCTCAGCAGGTCAATCACTTGCTTTGCAAACATAGTAACCTGAGTTCAATTCCCAGAACCAACACAAAAATCCAGATATGGTGGTGTTCACATATAAGCCCAGCACTAGGGTTGGAGAGAGAAATGGATCCCTGGGGTTCCCTGGCCAGGTAGACTAGACTCCTTAGCAGGCTTCAGGCCAATGAAGGACTCTGCCTTACAGAAAGGTTTATGGCTCCTGAGGAATTATTCTTGAATTGTTATTCCCCTCTGATTGATCTCCACATACATGCACATGCATGCTTTCATATCTGCATACATGTACTCCTACACACACACACACACATAAGGAAATGTTTCTAAGGAACATACAGTGTATTGTTGAGTAGGGACACCAGACGGAACACCAGAACCTGTTTGTCTGCTTGAGACATATCTCTAAAATGCAATGGCACCTATGACCACGAAGAAGACTAACTCTAGAAACACTCCCCTGGTCAGTATGAGTAGGGGAAGGGCTTGCCTTTCAGAGGCTGATCACGTAGTCAATGAGTATGTTTCCAGTTTGCAGAGCCTGGTGAGGTGTGATAGGTGGATGATGTGAGGGATGAGAAGAAGAGTATGTCAAATCCACTTTGAAAACCACATGGCGCCCACAGAAGTACTGAGATGTAACTCAGTGCAGGAATTTTCAGGTAGACTGGGAAGAGCTTCATGGGGTAGGTACAGAACATAGTCTACAGCCCACTGTGTCAACATGGATGGTTGACTTTTGTTGTAAACTTCTTGATACCAGGGACAATGTCTGTAGCCCTGTGATCAGCACAAAACTTATTAGATAGCTGGTGCTACATAAGTAGCTACTTGATGAATATATGGAAGAGAGGACTGACCTTCCAGAGACTAGTTATTGATTTGCATAATTCTTATATCTCATATTAAATACCTGGCACTTGGACCACAATTCCCACATAAGACTTATCTGCAAGTATGGGGAGGATCAGCAAAAGAAGCTGAAGTTAACTTTTCAAGTAAGTAGATACCACTTTTAAATAGTTGTGGTTGAGACTGATGGCAAAGAAGATAATGGTAAGGAAGATCAATGATCTCTCCATTAGTAAAAGTCTGGGTGATATCATGAGAGGTATACCAGATGTCCTATTCCTGTCTCTGCTCCATTTTGACCCACTTTCTGTAGGCAATCAACCCGCATGTTGTACCTAAGGAGTCTGTGGAACTCAGTGACAGCCATTGCAACTGGTAATGAGAATATGACAATCAAGCCTATTTTTAAGTGGCAGTTGAGCTGTGCTTTTGTTGAAGGTTAGTAGGAGCTAAGAAAGTAACAGGCGAGGGAATGTTCAATGCCCCTGCCATGGAATGTCCATCAGAACCTTGAGCTCGTCTCTCACCCAGGACAATGACTGGCCAGAGCAGTGGCCTTAAATGTAGGATGTTCAAGACCCAATTTTTCTTTGTACTGACATTTGTCTGCAGTCTATGACTGCTACATAGGGTTCTCTGCAGTTTGGCAGGGCAGACATCAGGGTTATCCTGAAGCCAATGGCTAGCAGAGGCTATAGATTTTGAGGGACCTGCAGACCCCTGTGTCACTTTCTAGCCTCTGTATTAATGAAGATATCATGCCTTCATTTTTGGTCTACAATTCTAGAAAAATAGATCCTTAATTGTGGGAAAAGATATGGGAACAGGCAGGTTGAGTAACAGAAGCAGAAAGCTTGTGGATCACACTTTATCTATCACCCTTTTTCGATGGGGTCTTACTGTGTAACCCTGGCTGGTCTGGAATTTGCTTTGTAGACCAGGCTTGATTGATCACATTTTCTTCATCCACACATAGGAAAAACAGAGAGTCTCTCTCTCTCTCTCTCTCTCTCTCTCTCTACATTCACACTCTTGAGAGCATAGGAAATGAGGCAGGGCTGTAAATCCTTACACCTTATCCCCAGTGACCAGTGATAAACTTCCTCCAGCAAGGCTTTGCCTCCTAAATGGTCCATGATATTCCCAAGTAGCATAAAAACCTGGAGACCAAGCATTCAAATACATGAGTCTATGAGAGGTTATTTTCCCCCATTCAAATCACCACAGGGGCCATGAAAGAATCAACAAGCCTTGCTGCCCTCAGTGTTTGCATTTGGAATGAACTCAAAATGCACATGGAAGCTATGTCTGCTACCAAGTCATCTTGCTGTTATTGTTATTGATTTTTAAGTGTGTTCACTCTCAGTTTCTAAAATATTTATTAGTGTCTGAGCTGAGGTCACACATTTCTTCCTTTTCCCACTTGCATCTTCTTTAGATGGACTGAGCAGATGGGTACTGTATACAGTTCTAAAAGTCAAAATCCCAGGGCTCTATCATTTTAGCCTGGCTACTGTAGTAGGTAACAGCATGCTCTTTCCTTCTGTCTTTTTAGTTATCTGAGCAGGAATTCTGTACAAGTTTTATAATTCACAATGAGCATATACCCCAAAACTATGGCTAACAAATTTATGACTACAAAGCAATTTTCATTTTTTTTGTTCCATTGGTCAGGATTATTCATCCAGTCATTCAGACTCAGATTCTCAGGCTTCCTTTCCTACTCAGGAACTTCTTTTGCTGTCAAGTTCTCCTCATTTCAGAATTTGCAGTGTTGCTCGAATCCATCCTTTCCTCACTGTGCCCATCATTTCCGCCAGAATCCATTTCTTTGGCTCACCCCTTCAGCAGCCTTTTCAAATTTCTAACTTTCCATGAGAGAAACAGGTAGGCAGACATTTTCGAGGGGTTCAGAGGAAGAAAGATCATGCCATATGTGTGGACATTCTAGAAGACAAGGTAGTCCTGGGATAGCGACTGAGCACCTGGGAAAGGTAAGAGTGTGGCTTCCTTCTTCCACCCTGTGAGAGATGGGCTTGATCTAATAGGTGACTAGAGAGTGTGTTGTGTGGTGTTTAAGATGGCGGCAGAGAAAAGCTTATAGGGCTTGGGGATGGGAGCCTAAGACTAGATCAAGGGATCTAGTTTCAGTCCATGACATCTGATCCTTTTAAAACACTGCTTTCTCAACTCTACATCCAGACATGCAGCATCCTCCAGCATCTTAACAGCTTTTTGTCAGCATCTAACCAGTGCCTTGCCCAGTCTTCCCATAGAAATGATACTTGGTGTATTGAGGGAGGTGTTAAAATTGAAACATCCTTTAAATCACTGATGTTGTCCAATGAATGTTTCTATCTCACAAAACCCATGTGTTGGATAGAGCATTTGTTCCCAATAGAATAGCATTCGGGGAGAGGTTCAGTCCTTTGTCTTGTTACACTCAGGCAGATTCCCGTTCATGGGTAAAGAGATTTATGCTTCTGACAATTCCTTCTATTTAGTCATATAGAATGAAGTGTAAGAAATAATTACTATTCATTAATTATATCATAGGTTTCCATTTCTTGGGAGAGACATATGTGCCATGATTATGATATATTCAAAATGAAATGAAGGCTATCTTCAGGATTGGCAGATGCATTTCAGAAGTAAAAGAATGGAATAATTGTAATTTTTGGAGTAGCATGGGCTCTTAGAATAAGGAATAACTGAAGGCAGCCAATATGCTGTGTAAGAGGGCATTGTGTATGTGTGTGTGCACACATGTGCGTGCATGTGTGCACATGCCTGTGTGCCTGTGCATGCACACCCATGTGTATGTTTATGTTTTCTGTGAAAGGGCATGCATGTGTCGGCAATGCACTCATGTACGCACAGTAATGTGGAAGCAGGGGATAACTTCAAGTGTTGTTCCTTAGGCTCTGCCAACCTTTGGTTTGTTTTTTATTTTAACGTTGGTTTTGTGGGGTATCACACTCAGATTCTTGGGCTTGCAAGGCAATTACTTTACAGGCTAAGCTGTCTCTTTAGCCACTGTTTTTGTTTGTTTGTTTGCTGGGGTGTCAATTGTCTCCCTGTGGAGCTTAGTTTGGGCTCAACTTCCCAACAAGAGTGTGTCAATGACTGGTGACTCTCACCACACCTCACTGGCCCTGACTGGCCTTGTGGGACAGCAGCCGGGAGACCGGAGGCAAGAGTGGGAATTTCACTCCGTGGCTGTTGGGATATGAAGTCTTCTTTTTGAAGCAAATCTTCGGTGCGAAGAATAAATGGAGAAAAATGCCACCCTTCTCTGTCAGTTCAGTGGAAAGCAAGCAAACACCACCACCACCAACAACAACAACAAAACACAGCCAGAGCACATGGCAGTCTTGCTGCCATGGGTCAGGTTGCTGGAGGTGTTATCCGCTCTCACATGCCATCTCCCTTAGGGTGCCCATTGTGTGGAGGGCCTGGAAACTTCCTGCTCCAGAAATCCAACCAAACAGGTTTCTGCCTGTCTGTGTGGGCAGGCTGGGTATTAGAAAGAAGCAACACAATGTAAAGAAATTGCTATTCAATTGGATCTGCTGGTTCATTTGTCCCTGCTTTCGGCAGAAGGGAAGGGAAAGTGTCATGTCATTTTTATCAGCAGGGAACACATTACACGGTCATGGTCACCACTGTTTACCTGAGCAACAACTGAAAAGGCTGCATTCTGGGCTTCCGCGTCTGCTCCAGCCTAGCAAATTGTTCAACACAAACTCGGATGTAGTGACACTTTGTGTGTCCAGTCTATTTAAATTTGCCATGGGAAACTAGTATTTGGGGAAAACTGGGAAGGTCTGTAGTGATTAAATGCTGCCAAGAATCCACGTTTCCTTTGGGAAAGTAAATATGGCTGATCTGGCAAGAGCAATCAGATGCAAAGTTGT
Source organism: Bramus lutescens (assembly GCA_001685075.1). Classification (NCBI taxonomy): domain Eukaryota; kingdom Metazoa; phylum Chordata; class Mammalia; order Rodentia; family Cricetidae; genus Bramus; species Bramus lutescens. Next base: position 7,484 of record LOEQ01012325.1, read on the forward strand.
GCGTGTGTGTGTGTGTGTGTGTGTGTGTATGATATGCAATTATATCTGGATTAATAGAAAGAAGAAATCAAACTCCAGTTCTGAGACTATTCTGTTTCTACTAGAATTAAGAAATAAAAATAAAAAATGCTTTTCAGAATCATGATTTAATCAATGGGATAATAACAATCACCCGATTGTAATAATATCCTTTGCCCCATACCCCAATCCTCTTTTGAAATTATGTGCAAAGGGACACCTTGTTACAGTTTATTGCTATGTTTGACAAGGCATTTTCATTTCTGTCAACCCCATGGTCCTTGGCAAAGAGAAATTATAAACATGTGAGATCCAGAAGGCTGAGAGAGCTGGTGAGAGGCTGGACTTCCTGCTCACTGGCTGTGCCTCCACAAAGGAAGGCTAGTTTGAACTGACTAGCATCTCTGATGGGAATAAGGATGTTGGGAAAATTGTGAGTCCGATGATACCTAGCAGATGAAGTCTGGAAGTTGTGAGCATTAAACTATCCAGACTTTGGTCAGAGAGAAGGACAAATGCTTGGGTCTGGGCTTGGGAAAAGGTTTCTGTGAGAGATGCTGTCCACATTCATCCCCCAAGTTTCTGGTCTACACTCAGAGAACCCCTATACCCTGACAATAGTTCATGAATTTATATTTGTGGTAATAGTTATTAAACACAGTACAACGTATATGATAGGCAAACACTCTCTACCAAGCTCTATCTTCAAACATATATATGTAATATAAATTAGTCTTATATAAAGCATTAACACAGGGTCTCAATGAGTTGTTCAGACTGACCTTGAACTCTGTAGCTTTCCTGACTGGCCTTGAACTTATAATCCTCTGGCCTTAACCTTAACTTCCTGTGTTACTAGGAATATATTAGGTACCACCAGACTTCGAAACACTTCTAAGATTAAAGAAGCTGATGAATGAATAACAATGAATTTTCTCCTGGTAAAGTCTCTATCATGCCTTACTGTGTATTTGTAATGTTTCCTATGGGTGGTTGAGGTGGGTTTAACAGCACAGATTTTATTGTTGTTGAAGTACAGATAACAAAAACCAGGAGTTCAGTGATGGACAAGTGGCCCATCACTGACCATTATCCTTAGCCTGTAACTTTCATACTGAAGCCAAAACTCCACAATTAGAAAGTAGGACAGTAATCTACAGTCTCAGGTTCTAATACCCAGGCCATGGTCCTCCGCCCCCCACCCCCCATTTGGAGCTCATATACCTAGAAGACACTAAGCAAAGGACATTGTCTCCTACAGTCAGGGCTTTCCCCAGGCCACTCTTATAGCAGGTCCACAGCACTCATTTTTTTTTTCCAGGATGATCCAGCCTCCTTGTGTTGCCCTCCATATGTGTTGAGAGAGTGAGGGTTTATTCTGAGGAAAAGGAGAAAGATGGCAGCAGGCGCTTTTGACATTTTAGAATATGTGCTGGGAAGGGTTTGACATCTGTGACCTCAATAATGGAAGGTTTCGCCATGCTGTGAGGGGCGGAGGCCAGCAGGCAGCTCCTGTCAGCGAGTCAGGATTGATAAATTCGTTATCTGGTGCTCTGTCAGAATGCTCATGTTAGCTGGGCGTGATCTCTCTCACACATGGAACACGGTTCTGCCATCTGCTCACTTTGGAAGCGTGTACTCTTGAGCCTATCTCCCATGCCCAACTCAGGGCTGTGCCTCACCCTCACAGAAGGTGATTCATAGGTACAGAGGTGTCAGGCTGCCTGCCACCCTCAGGAGCTCAGAGTTGCTGGTGTCCAGCTGCAGTGTGGAGTTCTGACAAATCCCTTTCGCCGCACCCTCCACCCACTCAGGGGTTACTGGAGCCCTGGTTGAGCGCTAATGTTTTTATAATGTGCCGCCTTTGCACAGACTGGGATCAGAAAGCAGGCTGCTAAGTGCTCTTTGTTTCCCCTCAAACAAGGGTCTTTGGAAAACTATCACTTTCATCAGAGCAGGGCTGGTGGCTCTGCTTGGCAGAGCCCAATGGCCTGAGGTGTGGGTGTTCTATCCAGCCCCTCATGTTGGCTGTCAGCCACAGGGCTCTTATGTTCTGCTTGGGAAGGGGAGGGGGCATGAGGCTCTTGATTAATGGGAAAGTCCTTCAAGTGCTCTGTCTTTATGTCTAAGAAGCATTGGGGCATTGCGGGGGAAGATGAGGTGGATTCCATTCCAGGCTGTAATTAGCAGAGTCAGCTCTGGCCAGTGCCACAGGCTAGCAGACTGGAACGCCTGGAAAGGCCAAGAGCTCCAGAAATCACAGACATGGCTCCTATTCCCTCTCCACTTTTCTCTTCTGGGTAAATGTAGAATACCAAGTCTTTGATTCTCAACTTTTCCCTCAGTTAAAAAAAAAAAAAAGATTGCGTTTTGTATGCCGGGTGATGGAAAGCCTTATGATATCGTCTTTCTTGAAGCTTGGCTCCTAACTCAGCAAATGTTGGTTTCTTCTAAGTTCAGCCATACTAAGAACAGACTGCTTACATTACAAAATAAATTATGTGTCAAGTTAAGAGGGTGACATCCTCTGCTGGGTGACATGATTTAATTCCATGTGTATACTTTGTGAGGTGACCCCTTTACTCTGAGCTACAGAGTCCTTCTGGGGACAGTGGCGGATGTGCTATAGAAAAGTCTGATGAAGTGGCTGGTGAGACAGCTCTGCTGAGAAAGTACTTGCTGCACAAGTCTGAGGATTGGAGTCTACGCCCAGAACCCACAGAAAACATCTGGCATCCTATGTACTTGTAATCCCAGGCCTGGGGAGGCAGAAACAGGCAGATGTGCAGGACTGCCTGGCCAGCTATGTAAGTCTACTTGTGAGCTGAAACCAATGGATTGTCCTTGCCTCAAAAAGCAAGATGCCTGGCTCCTAAGGAGTGACAGCAGAGGTTGACCCTACGTACACACACACACCTGCATGTGCATAAACATGCACACACACTAGCATGGTTGAGGATCTGAAACCTGAGACCTTCTTGCATCCTTGGAACTTCTGCATCCTGGCTTTAATGTTCCTGACTGATGCTATCCAGACACACACACACACACACACACACACACACACACACACACACACACACA
>LOEQ01012325.1:10598-26269 GCA_001685075.1 Bramus lutescens
TGCGGTGGCAGGTAGCTGCCGGTGGCCCATAAGCCAACGGCTATAACTTTATGGCCGTGAAACTTTCGTGTTGGGTCATGGGCTAGATACGAAGGCATCGCTCTGCTGCTCCCTGGAGGACTGTGTGGAGCCTGCACACAGGCCCAAAGTCTGCTTTTCCCCATGGTCATTTGGAGTATAAGAAAAGCCAAGGCTTTCACTTCTCCCTGATATAACATCACTTCTTAGTTTCAAGACTGCTTTCTGGCTCCCTGAGGCTGGGGCATTTTTTTGTTTTGTTTTGTTTGAGGAGACAAGACTCTGGCATCTTACAAACCAAGATTTATTATTACCAAACATAAATGTTCATTTAGAATATATCAAAGGACTTATTGTCTATGACTTGGGGACAAAAAACTCTATGTCCATATGTCCATGGAAGGAGGGAGCAGAATGTAATAATCTTTTTTATTTTCTCCTTCCAAGACCGTGGGGGAAATATTTATGTTTTCATGGCATTCTAAGGGATGTGAAGCATCCTGAAGGGCGGTGTAACTGTAGTTATTTCATTCAGCTGGAAGGTGGAGGGTTCTGGATTTCTTGACCTGAGGTGGGAGAAGGGTGTGGTACCACAATACAGTGGCCTTGTGAATTTGCGCCTGATAGAGTTAGAGAAGCCACTCTGAACAGGAAGTGTGGAGTTCTAGGCCAAAAGAATCTGACTTGGAACCTCTCCATCACCCTGAGTCTCCCCAAGTGTTCAGCATGGAACAGCGGGAAATGACGACAGGCAGGGTAAGGGTCTTCAGTCATGAGGAAGGCTTGACTTTCCTTTGGTCCTCTCAGCCTTCTGCTGACACACAGGAGTCATGGTGAACAGGAGCTGTCTCCCCCGCCGATTCCGTGGGACTCCGACATCTAGGTTGTCACCCAGCACCACACTTTGACTCTTCCGTGCTCTGTTGTACCCCCTTGTGGTCTCTATCCATTTGGGAACTGGGGATAGCACTGCCCAGTTAGGATGGCCAGCCCCCACAGCAGCTGGGGAGTCAACTTTCTTTTCCCAGCCCTGCCTCCCACAAAGCGTCCCAAGGTACCTCTGAGGAAAGTCACTTTGTTTCTCAAGGACACAGTCTCTTACTGTTTCAGACAGCCTGGCTTGTCTCTGCGGGCTTTGTTTAGACAGTGACTTCCAAACTGTCCTTGTCAGCTGTACCCAGGGTCACAGGGCATTCAGAGTTTTTTTTTTTTCCTTCAGTCCTGCAGGGACAAGAGTCACAGCTTTGCTTACAAAGTCTCTCTCTTTCCTGATCTCTCTGTTGTCTCTGTCTCTGTGTGTGTGTGTGTGTGTGTGTGCACAACCTTTCCCAGAGGCTCTCTTGCTTCCTTTGACGCACCCACAAAGGAGCAAATGATGTAGAAAGAAATAGAAATAGATGGGTAGCTGCATCCCAGATCCTGGTTTGACCCATTGTTTCGGTTTTGACTCCCACTAGCTCATGTGTTTGAACGCTTGTACCATGATATACTGTTTCCTTGGAAGCAGTATCCAGAATAATCTCTCCCTCCCTTAGGTAACTCCTGCCAGATATTCTGTCATAGTGACAGGATGACAAATACAATGGGCGCAAGTTAGGGGCAGGCTTCCTTATGCCCCAAGTTCAGTTCGTACCAGTTCCAATGAAGCACCCTTCATTCTTCCATATTGCTGTCTTCCATTGTTGCTAAGGCTCTTTTTTTTTTAAATCCAAGCACTTATTTTTATTAAGAACAAAAAAATAATTGACACCAAATCTTAATGTTTCTTTTGTTTGGTACTGACAGCTTTATATTTTTGAAGGGTAGAAATTTACATCCTGGTGCTAAGGTTCTTTAGAAAGAAAAGTCATGCCAAGATGTTGCTGAGTTCCAAGGAGCCCAAGAAAGGAATTCTTCTTCCTGTTGACCCTCCCAGCTCCTAGCCAGAGCAGATAAAATGAATATGTACTTTACCAGGCAGGTGAGCCCTGAGGTAAAACCACTGGACACGCCCTCTAGCACTCTGAGGTAAAAGGCACAGCCCACATGCAGCTAGGCTCTGCTCTGATAGGCTTCATCATGGAAAACCACACTGAGCCTCCACGGATGTCTTCTTGGTTATCTTCTCATGGGGGCTGCAGTGCTGGCCTGTGAACCAGGCTGTGAGGATCGTGTCCTCTCTCTGGTTTTCCATCATTCCTTTTCTTTATATGCACAGTGCCAAGACTAAGATTTGTAGCTGGCATTTTTCTATCTTCTTCTGGGATCACTCAGTTGTGGACACCTTTCATAAGCCCAGAGGGACTGACTGAGTGTAGGACACGCTTATTATTAGAGCTGGCCTTCTCAGCGACAGGTTCTGCTCTCAGACAATGCCTCCATGGAGGGCGAGGCAGTGATGGAGAAAGTCAGTAAACCTGAGGTCTAGTACACATGTGGGAACACATGCGTGGGAACACACACGTGGGAACACATTATCAGCTGAGCACACTGGAATGGTAAATGTGGTGCCACAGGGCTCCTCTGCATCAGCCATGATGTCCTCAGCCTGGCATGTGGTTCTCTGGGGAGGAAAACTCATTTTTGAAGTCAAATGTGTCCTATTTATATGCTCTGCAGTGAGCCGACTTGGGACAATGCAGGGAACATTTTCCCAGGTTCCTGTTCCTCAAGTCTGAGTGACAAGAATGGGTACAACTTTCTGTGCCGTTGTGGGGAGGAAAGCATGATGGGTAGGGAGGTGTGAAGGAGGCCGTCATACAGAAGCGGGTGCATCTTAGGAGAACTTGGAGATATGCTTGAGTTCATCCAGACAAGGTTTGCCTCTCCAAGTAAGAATGCACAGGGTAGGTGTAGAATTCTATCAGCCGGGTGGAGAGATAGGAGCAACAGGGGCCACCAGGGCCGCTCAGGGCCAGACTGCCAGCTCTAGCATCAGGTTAAGGATGTCCACTTGGTCCTCATAGCATTTAGAAAGCCATTCTTTCTGCTGGGGCGACGTGACAGTTTAGGAACAGTTTGTGATGATTTGTATATTATGTGCATATTTTAACTCCCCCCCTTCCTCTCTCCTAGCTTCTTGCCCAGAAGAGTGTTGTCAAGGGGGCAGAAATGAGCTGTGTGCATTTTCTGGCTTTCACACGTCCTCAGTACTTTGGGGGGAAAATGGCTTGTATGGAAATAGTAGCTGGGGATGAACCCAGTGCTGGCCAGGAAAGAGGGGGCTGGGGCCTGAGTGTGGTGACTGGGTGTGAAGGAGGTAGAATGGGAAGAAATTTCAGGGCTACTTATGTGTGTGTATGCGTGTATGTGTGTGTGTATACATGTTTATAAAGTGTATGTAGATAAGTGTGGGCAAGCGTAGTGAATGTGATGTTGTGCATGCATGTGGGAGTGTATAGGGAGTATTTACATGTGTGGATATGCTTTGTGCCTCAGTGTGCATGTATGTGAGAGAGACACAGATGGCTGCCCATGTCCATTCGGGGTGGATCTTGATTGCTAGTGCTCCTAGCTTAGATTGACCTCACAGGAGCAGGCTGTTCATACTGAGACATCTTGACTGGCCCATGCAGGCACTGTGTGTTTCCTCAGTCTCTCATTTGGCCCTGTCCTGACATAGGGAGTCTCCTGTGCATCTTGGGGAACAGATTCTGTTGGCCCCGATGAAATCTCTGAAGCAGTGCCAGGAAGGGACACCTTCAGTGTCTAAAGAGGTGAAGGCCGTAACCACGTGCCATCCCTCCCCCCATTTCCCACAGCCAGCAAAGCGGTGAGGAAGAGCAGGGCGACTAATCAGTAACATGCAGGTGCAGACTTGGGGTGCTGCCAGGTCAGAAGGGTGCCATGGGCTGCCACAGAGCCTTTGTTAGCTAGAGAAAGTCCCTGCGGAAACACCCACACAAAAGCCTGTTTGTCAGCTCACAATAAAACCTTAAAGGGCGAGGGAAAATTACCACAGTTCTTAAGTGAAGAAATCCAAATTATCAGAAGTCTGAAGGAGTGTCAGCAGGGGCATCTTGTCGGGGCTCAAAGCCCCTGGAAGCCGCTGTGTTCCACCAGCGTCTTTGCTTCCTGGGATCCATTCATCATGGCACAGTGGGTGTTTAACAAGGGCTGATGTAGTTAACTTACAGAGACCGGTGAGGGGGGTAGGGCAGAGCAGAGACCGTGAGAGAATTCTAGAAACACATTTGCCCCTCACCTTCATACGCTGCTAGAGTCTTCTAGTACCTGAGCCTCCAGTGTAGGGGTTGACATCATCTCCTTTGATGGATAAGGAAATGAAGGCTCAGGGAAGTTGAGGAAGTAGTCCATGGTCATATTGAGTGGTAAGTTTAGGGCCGGGGCCATTGACATCAAGTTTGATGCTTCTTTTTCTCCACAGTGCTGTCCCAGTCAAATTCTCTCCATAGTGTTCCGAAGAAACAAGATCATTGTGGAGTTAGGAATTTATGCATGCAATAGCTACCCATATACCTTTCCGTGGAGATAATCTGAACTTTAGAGATGATATCACTCATTTGTTGGGATGGTGAGCTGTGGTATGTGTGCACATGTGCGCGCATACGAGGATGCGTGCGCATGTGTTTGCACAAAAGCCAGAAGTAGATGTTAGTCATCTCCTTACACTGCTTCTCACCTCATATTTTGAATAGGGCTTCTCTCTACACCTGGTGGTCACCAATTTGCTCTATTAGCTGGTCAGTGCACTCTGACCTTTCCTGCAGGAGCCCCCACCCTAATGCTTATTATGGCTTTCCTTGGGGATGGTTTTGAACCTCTTCAAATGTTGTCACCATGCTTCTCCCGGACATTTAAGTCAAGGAAAAGAGTAAATAGCTGGCTCTCTTGCTTCCTTCCCATTGCTAGTCACATCCTTCTTCGTGTTACAGTTTCTGTCCTCCTTGATGGACATCTAGGCGGCTAATAGTTGCTTTCCCTCTGTTCTGCTCTGGGGGAGGTATTCATCACTTTGGGTAAGCAGGTTCACTGTGGGTAGAATCCTGGGTTAATAATTGTTTTCTCTGATCCCTTTACAACCACTCCATTGTTTTCTGAAAGTCTTGGTCTATTGGTTTGTTTTCTGTAGCTATGATAAAATACCCTGACAGAAAGCAAGTCATGTAAGACAGGGTTTATTTTAGCTTACAGTTAGAGAAAGGATGTAGTCTATCATGGTGGTAGAGGTATGGAATTCAGGGAGCAGAGCCAACATGTTTTATCTGCACACAGGAAGCTGAGAAGAAGAACAGGAAGCAGGGTCAGGCTACCGCCTCAAAGCCTGCCTTCCCTTTGTGAAATGTCACCTGTTCACGTTTGACTTTCTGCTCTTTTAATTCAGGTGTCTCCAGAAATGGTTGGGATGTGTGTGTTGATAACCATTTAATAACCATTTTAGCTCTGTGGTGCTCATCATTCCTTTTGGAAGATTCTTCAACTATTTCTTCTCTCTCTCTCTGCTGCCCCTGGAATTCTGGTTACATGTGTATTATTCTATTTGATATGTCCCTGGAGAGCCAGTCCTTGTAAAATTTGCCTGCCTTGTTTTTTGATATGTTAGTCTGGGAAATTTCTCTTAATCTGTTTGTTACAAGTTTCTTCCTTGGCTATGCAAGGATATTGACGAGTTCATTGGCTGAGTTCTGTAGGGATCTATGACAAGGTGCTTCCAAAACAAATGTATTCACTGTGTTTGTTAATTTCTTCTGTGTATATACAGTTATCACTCTGTGGATGTCACAGGACAACTGAAGAGAGTTGGTTCTCCTTCTATCACAAGGGTTATGGAGGTCAAGCTTAAGTCATCAGATGTGGTTAAGAAGTGCCTTTAACCAATGAGCCATCTCAACGGCCAGAAAATGAGAGTACTTGTAAGATTAGACATTACTCTTTTATAATTCCAGGACTTTGAAGTCTGAAATCAAACTTCCAGGATGGCTCTGGTCCCTCTAAAGGCCTTGGTGAAGCAACTGTCTTGTTTATTCTCATGTCATAGCCCTAGCCATGGTCACCACAAGTCAGGATTTATGGCAATGTCAATTCTAGTCTCTGCCTATATTTTCACACACACCGGTCTCTTCTTTCTGTAACTGTTTGGTGTGACCAATTCTCCATGTCCTATAAAGGACACCATATGGGGGTTTAGTGCAAGCCCCCATCCATCATGACTTCATTCCAACTAATGCTATCTGCAAAGACCCCACTTACAAATAAGATCACACCCCTGGAGTTCCAAGTGGAATACAGAACAACTAATGCTATCTACAAAGACCCCACTTACAAATAAGAGTTCCAAGTGGAACTAATACAGAACAACTTTCTTCCCACCAGTAGCTGACAAGAGGCACAGGGTGCTTCTTCTCTGTTCCTACATTTTTCATGTCTAGCATTTCTATTTTGTACATCTGTGGGGGTTTCATCAGTCCTCCAAAGCCACCAAAATGTTCTTGGATTTTGTACTTGTTTTTATTAGAACCTCTAACAAGTTAATGACAACTGCTTTAATTTTCCTGAGTGACAGGCCCCATTTCTACATCCTATGTCTGATGCTGTTGATGGCTTCGACTCTTGACTGTATTATATTTTCTTGTTGTATTTAGTCCTAGTTTTTGGTTCTATCCAGACGCCTTATGCCTTAGAGGCTGACGTATTCAAATTCCCCACCTGAAAACCGTGTGAGGAGCTGAAGACGGAGAGTTTGGACTGAGGGTTTGCTAATGTTAGAAAGTGATCAGACATGCTATGGAATGCTATGTATTACATTTCATTGATTTATGTTGTATCTTCTTTTCCTGTGTGCAGTGGGGGCACACGCCAGTGCTAAGGTGCCTTGAAGAGGTCAGAGGACAATGTGTGGTGAGAATTCTTTTTCTCCTTTCATTCTCCTTGTGGTTTCCAGGGATCAAACCTGGACCCTTGAGCTTGGCAGCAAGCCCCTTTACCCGCTGATCCATCTGTCCATCCCCTTGGAGTGATGCTTTCTGAGTGAATTGATTAATGGACCAGGCTGCTGGAAGCCCGGTTACCTGATGGAATATCATTTTTGGAAGTGTTGGGGCAGAGATATGATCCTTTGGCCTAACAGACACCTAACTGATTCTCCCAATGTAGGGGATGGCATTGTTGCTGCTAGCTTTTCCCAGGGTTGTGTCCACATGTCCATTTACCACAGACAAAGCACCACTAACAGACCAAAAAATAATAGTACCAAGTCTTTCTTGGTGAGCTAGTGAGCTTGATTGGGGTGACTTACAGAAACACAAGTAAGGAGATACTTATAGGAAAATGACCACTCATGGACAGTTACCAAATGAAAGAAGAGCTCGCTCTAAATCTTCAAACCCAAATATCTCTCATGGAGGTGTTGGGCTCTCACATGCTATCCTCAGGTGTCTTTGTTTCTCTCTCGTCTCATGAGCTGCTCCTGCACTTCCTCGGAGTCTTTTATGAGCCTCATTTTAGTCGCCTTGCGCAGATCCTCTCCCCCTGCAAGGGATTGCCAATGGGCTTAGTCTCGTCAGGGTCTCCTAATCCTAGCTGTCCTGACCTCTAAATGACAGCAGTCAGCCTGTGTCTGGAGGACAGCGTCCCACTGTCCTCAAGCTGTGGAGCTCCTACGTGGAATCTGGGGAGGCAGGCGAAGGACACATTTGGTCGGTGTGTTTGCCTGAGCTGGTCCTTCTGTTCTCACCTGGCTTCTGCTTGCCCTGCTCTTGTCTTCAGATTTGCAACTGGGCAACACCATTGGCCGTCACGGTTCCGTGGCTTGCAACTGGGCAATCCCAGTGGCTGTCACAGTTCTGTGGCTTCCAGGTGGCCATTTGTGGGCTTCCTCTATAGGATCATGAGCCAATTTTCACCATTTTCCAAACCACTGTATCCCACCTGCCTGCCCACCCATCAATCATCTACCCTATTAATGTTCTTCCTCTAGAGAGCTCCAGTTATAAAACCCCAATCAATACAGTATGAAGAAAGCGAATACTAAAATGAGAAGTGGGCCAGAGATGGTGAAACTGCGGAAAATAAATTGCGAACCACTTTTAGCCTAATATGGTCTGTCTGGCATTTTCAATAAATGCACTGCAGAATAAATATCCCAGTGATATGGAGTTTATATGGTGACCAATAGAGATACCCTTTTTTAAATCAATTTTGTATGTTTTATCAAATTAAAGAAATGACACGCATTTCCTACTGAGCCCCATTTCAAGAGAAGAGAATGTGACTCAGTGTCTTTCTTCTCCTACTGGGAACACACCAGATTATGAGTAAATGTCCCAAGCTCCATTGTGAGAGCGAATGAGGGGTAGGAAGCCTCTCAGCAATTGGAGATGGGTATGGGGCACCAGGCTCTGCCCAGTTTGGGGGTTCTTTCCAATTCTCTTATCCAGAAACTGGACATTCTGACATCTTTCTTCTGCTCTTTGGGAACCCTCGTGGATGTGTGTGTCCTTCAAAACTTATATGACTACTTCCTGTAGTCCAGTGCCCGGCACGAGGTGGGGTAGGAGCTCCACTGTGGTTAGAGGAGGGGACAGATTCATCAACCAGGCAACCGGGCATGCCTGAGTTACAGAAGAGACAGAGTGCACAGCTCTTTAGTGCCTCCTATGTTCCCAGTGATATGGGTGCTTCCTTTCCTCCACGTTGATGTTGCATTGTCCAGCACATCCACTGACAATTCCGCTAAGCAAACGACAGAGATCACTGCCGTGTGATTGGAAGATGTGGAATGAAGCCATCGCCTCAGTTTAACTGTTTATTCCTTTAAAGACAAAACCTGGGTTTCATCCTCCATGTTACAAATTCTCAGCTAAAGTGGGGTCTTCACCGCAAGTCTAGCACATGGTGGGCACTTGACTGTACCCCAGTGAAGGGCAGGTTCAAGACAGCGAAGCTTTGGTGAGATGGTTTACACTCTCCCATGCGATATCAGGATGCTCTATGACCTTCTGTTTTGCCTATAATGTCTATATTACCAGTATTGGCTAAGAAGACAAAGTAAACCAGATAGAACTGCTTTATGTTCCAGCTGAAAGCAGAGAAGCTCACGATAAAGCAGGCTGGAAGTGTTTGAAAGCGAAAGTTATTTCAACAATTTCGCTGCTGATTCTTTCCCACCAGATAGATAATTCGTGGCCTTATGGCAGCTACTAAGGTGGTCCCAAAAACACACTCATTGTGGGAACCTTGCAGAGGAAGGAGGAATGAAATCTCCCTGCCTCCCTCTTGTTTTTCAGTTTTTGTTTTTGTTTTCAGTTTTCTCTCCCCTTTCTTTATTCAACATACTTTCTGTATATCCAAAGACAACAATGTTTTAGGCTCAGGATAGGGAGATAGAAAGTCAAGGTCTTCACTCGCCCCCACCCCAGAAGCTTCCACAGACAGAGCAAGGAACTCAAAAATACATATCTCAGATATATATATTTCTTTTGCATCTTGGCATTTTTATGGGCAGAGCAGGGACTGTTCTGCCATGGTGCTGGCGACACTCTCCCTTCTGGCTCATGCAGTCTTTGTTTTTGGCTCCTAAGATGCCCATCTCTGTGTGTGTGTGTGTGTGTGTGTGTGTGTGTGTGTGTTTTGGAGTGCAGTGAACCACACACTGAAGTTCTTTCTCTCTGCAGATTTTGTAGGTGTGACATCTCAGCCCACACAGCCCACCTGCTCCAGTCTCTCTTTCTTCTTTCACAACTGGTGTTTAGAACAGCGGTGCTGACTCTGGAGGAGTCAGCAAAGCATGTGGCAGCCAGAGAAGCCTGGGGTTCCCAGTCTGTGCAGATAAGTTTGGAGCCAGCTGGCCAGGCAATGAGAGCAAGACCACCTTCAGAAAGAATGTCACAGGTCCTGTCATGGCCACGGCTAGGGTCTCATTCTTAATGAACACACAAAATTCTGGAAGTGTGGGTATGTTTAAGAACAAAATGAAGTAAAGAAGTAGGAAGCCTCCCTAGGCTGCAGGTGTGTGTTGAACATGGCAGCTTTGTTTTTGAAATCTTTCAGGGGAAATTTTGGTTATTTTTTTAAATTTCCCCCCATGTTTGTATACATATGTGTGATACACATGCATACATATGCATTTTCATGTATGTGTGTGCATGCATGTGTGAGAATATGCATGCATATGGAGAAGCCCAAGGCTGATGTTGAGAGTCTTCCCTGATGGTTCTTCCATCTTACTGAGGCAGGGTCTCTGACATGGCTGGCTTTGTTAGTGTATTTCCAGGATTTCTCGTCTCTGCCTTCTAAGGCTGGATATACAAATGGGTCACCACACCTAGCCAGGATCTCTGAAGATATTGGAGATATGGATCCAAGGTTCCTCATTCAGATTCTCTTGTTTTTGCAGCAGGTGCTTTAACCACTGATCCAGAACTCCACCCAGTTTTTAAAGAGAGGTGACATGTTCCCTGGTATCTGTGTAGCCAATCTGAAGGACACTCTGCTTCGCTCTGGAACCCTACTAGTGATCTTTTGTGCTTGGTGGGTGGCTTAGTTAGTGTTTCTATTGCTGTGAAGAGACACAATAACCATGGCAACTCTTAATTAATGCAACAAACATTTAATTGGGGTGCCTTACATTTTCAGAGGTTTTGTTTGTTTGTTTTGATTTTGATTTTTAGAGACAGGATTTCTCTGTATAACAGTCCTAGTTGTCCTGAAACTAGATCTTGTAGATGAGGCTGGCCTTGAACTCATGGAGATCCACCTGCCTCTGCCTCCTGAATGCTGGAATTAAAGGTGTGCACAATCACCACCCGGCTATATTTTCAGAGGTATAGTCAATTATCATCATGGTGTGGAATGGTGGCATGCAGCAGACATGATTCTAGAGAAGAAGCAGAGCCAAGAGTCCACATCATTAATTCACAGGCAACAGGAAATGAACTGAGACACTGGGTGGCGCCTTGAGCATAGGAGACCTCAAAGCCTGCCACAACAATGACACACTTCCTTCAACAAGGTCACACCTAGTTCAACAAGCCATACCTCCTAACAGTGCTACTCCCTTTGGGGTCCATTTTCTTTCAACCACCACAGTAAGAGTGAACACAGATGGATGATGTAGGATTTGCCCAGGTGAAAATTTGTAAGAATCTTCCTCTCTATGGCCATGCTGTTGTGTGCAGGAGCCCTTGGTAATGTCTTCCTATCCTGGCAACTCTTCTCCTCACTGGGAGCGACTAATATCCAGGATTTCCTCCTTGCTCCTCCTGTGTTACTGATCACTGTCTTGTCTCCTCTGAACTCCTGCAGTAACTCATAGGACATCTGCTCTGTAGTGTTCAGAGGGACTTCTGCACTAGGTCTGGTGATAAGCCCACCTGCTCTAAGGCTACCAAAACTCAGCATGGCTTTGCAAGAGCCCAGTAAAGGATATGATAAAGCAACCCATAACACACTTGAGAATTTAAGATCTAGCGTTAAACTGTCATGCTCAGTTTCTCCTCCTGTCAAGAAACCAGCAAGAATCTAGACAGTCGCCGTTCAGTCACCAGAGATCCTAGAAAGAATTTGTCAGAGATGTGCACCTGGGTACAAGGTAGCCATCACTGCATGGAGCTTTTGTTGATGCCCACCTTGACCAGTGCAGGTGCTGAACCCTGCCAGACCTGTCACCCATGAGGACACTGCTCTCTTGTGGCAGCTCCCAGTGCTTGTCAATACAGAGATGGTTTTACTGCATACAATGATGCCATCCAATAGCCCGACCCATAGCTCACAGTTACAGAATTCTGAAAAGCATGGTCGAGCATTCTACATTCAGTGTTCTCTGTTCCCCTGGCTATCTCAGCAGTAGAGTTTACAGTGTGTAAAGCAGCCACTAGTAAAGCAGTCAAGAAAACAGCCTGGCCCATCATCCTGTGTGACTCCAAGTGATGCTCAGCTAGGATCCACCCATACCCATTCTGTTGTTACCTATTGACCATGGGTGATTTCCTGCTATTCTACTGTCAGGTAGCTGTGTAAAGACAAAAACTTACTACCTATTTCTTTATAGGAAACATATGTTGAAACAATATTTTGAATCCTTCAACTATTTTAACAGTTTGGTCAAAGTTTCAAAATGTGTTTAGTAGGAAGGTGTAAGGTTGTCCCTGAATAGTAGAGTGGAGTCTTTAAGTATTTATTGAAGGATAGTCTCATATACAGTGATTACTTTGAATTGGGATGTTGCTCACTGTTTCCTTGTGATTACATTCCAGCACTTTCCATATTCCCCTTTCTAATGAGGACCAGGGTCCACTAACCTTTGACACCTTTGGAGCTGGAATCAATGGATTTCTTTTAGTCTCAGCTTTCTGGGACTGTAACCCAAAGCACACTCTTTCAGAAATTGCTTCTGGTCATGCCATGGTGTTTTATTGCTGTCATGGAAGAGCAACTGAGTCAAGGAGAAGGCAGTTAGTTCCCCTCACTGTCTCAGAGGGTTCAGCACATGGTTGCTTGGTGGACCTGTTTGCTTAGGTAACCTATCATAACACAGGAGAGTGTGTATGGCAGAGGCCTTCCGATTCATAGTGTACAATGTTCTAGTTTTGTTTCTGCTTCTGGGACAAATGCCTTAAAGCAACGTTGGGGAAAGAAGGTGTTTGGGTTATTTGTTAAGTGACAGTCCATTGTGAAAGAAGCAAGTCAGGCATTTAAAGTGTTGCATCCACTTAAAAGCAAAGATAAATTGCATGCATAGCCCTTGTTTGTATGATTGCTTGGTTATGTGTAGCTAACTTTCTTCCTCTTGTACAGTTCAGGGTCTAGGCCTTGAAATGGAAACAGCCATCTTCAGAGTGGGTCTTCTCACTTGAATTAAAAATCAACACAATTCCCCTCAAACATGCCAATGAGCCAAGGTGATCTAGTTAGTGTTCGCTGAGCTTTTATTCTCAGGTGACCCTCGATTATGTCAAATTAACCAGCGCTGCCTGGAAGCAGAGAGCCAGGGTGAAATTGGGCAAGGGCTAGGGTAGGATACTTCTCAGTAATGCCTCAGATAGGTTTCGTCTACAGTTTCTGGAACCTTCCCAAGCAATGCTATCAGACAGAGATGAAGTGTTCACCACAGGAGCTCACAGGCGGCATTGCCTGTTGAGACTGTGGGACTCTGTCTTGTCTGAAGATCTGAAGTGGTAGGAGATCTGGGGATGTCCCAGTGATCAGATGCACTGCCTGAGCTCCTCTGTCTGAACCCTCCTGGGAACTCATAAGCACAGACTGTTTATACTGGGTGCAGGGGGATTCTCTTTCACTAACCCTCTAGGCACTGATCTTCAGACACAGGATCCCCTCGAGCTGGAAGAGAATGGAACCCCTAAACAGATCAGTTTTCTCTTTCAACTAGAAAAGCTTGAGTGAGAAAACAGGAAGTGGCTTTCGGGACAGGAAGTTGATGCTGGTTTCAAACTTGAATATGTATTGTATTTGTTTAATGAACATTTAAATGAGTGCTTCACAAAGAATCCTAAGACGGCATGTTTTGATCTGCTTGGGTCATGGGGATGTATGCATACGGAGGGGCTTAAAAACTTCCCGAGCTGAGTCTCACATGTAGACAGAGCTGAGAACCCACAGAGCCAGCTCGTGTTCAGCCAAGAAATTATACACAGGTGTTCTGCCCCAAGGCTTATCATGAGTAATTACTTTTGTTGTTTTTTTTCCATTTTTTTATTGTTTGACAGTTTCATACATTTATATAACAAATTCTCGTCATTTCACACCCACATTTCCTTCCATTCTCCTCCCCCCACACAGAAGCCTTCATCTCTTACTTCCACACCTTGTTCACGTGTAGCCACTGAGTTTAGTAAGAGCTACTTGTCTGAACACGGATGGGAGGTTATTTCGTCCTCCTAGGGATTATGAGGGGTGTGCCACTCACCGATACTCTGCTGAACAGTCATGTCATCAAATTTCTAAACATGAGCATTGGTGTTTATCACTTAACCTAAATAGTTACATTATCTTCTAAAAATTCCTGTATGTTAACATGTGTTTATGGAGTAGTGCCAGGCTCTGCCTTCATCTGAGTCGCTTCTTACTGCCCATGGCCAGGGGCTGATGCAGGAAATGATCACTGGCCAAAGTGCTGGTAAAATGCCGAGTCTTCAGTGGGACAATGACATCTGCCCTCCTGGGGTACGTAGCACTTTGGAAGAGAGGCAGAAAGAATGTAAACTATATAAGGTAATCGCTTTTTGAGGACGAGGGATCTGGATTTTTTGTGGAACAGTATCTGGAAAGAGAAGGCAGGGTCATGTGCCAATACCTCAGGGACTCTTTTCCCAGTGTAACCTTTTTTTCTCCAGCATTCTCACGTCCCCCAGTATTCTCTATAATTTTTTTCTCAGGTGAACCTGAACAATGACTCCTGTGTTTTCCTCCTAGGGTATAAGCCTCTTAATTCTTCCATAATTAATAGTAATAATAAGAAGGTAGATATTTTGTCACCAAACAGAAAAATGTTGAGATGTGTAAGGCCTTTTGTAACACTTTCACTTCCCCATGCCACACCTTGTCATTCATGTATTGACACCATGAACACGATCTAACCTGACTATGAACCGTCACCTACAGGCCCACATCTCTCTGTCAGCCCTACAAGCCGTTAGGCAGTAACACGAGACAAAAATAAGCCTTGGAAATGCCATGGCCTTTATAATTTTAGCTGCTGTTAAACTTTCCTAGTTGAAAGGAAGTATGTTAGACAACAGGGTGTGGACAGAGCCAACAAGAGCCAGGGATAGGTAATCATCGGATCTGGTGAAAGACAGCAGACGCAGGAACGAGGGCTGTGAGGAGGGGGCTGTAGGATTGCTTCAGACTCCAGGGCTCATCCTGGGATGTGTGGGAAAGCAGCGTGGCAGTTTGACACCCTGCCAAGGATTTTCCCCAGTACCTTCACTGCCTCTCTTGGTTAAAAGTGCATATTCTTTGCTGGGCTGTGAAGGTGTTGCTGAGTCACCAAGCAGAAGGAATCGCTTCTTTTCTTCTGAAAGCGGTGCGTTCTTTCCGCAGGAAATTTGACATTGAACATCCATATTTAATTATGCTGCAGTTGTGTTTATATTCCTGTGACCTAAATTGGTCAGTGTCTACAGTGATAATAATTTGCACAGTGTACTCTTCACTCACCAAAAGGTTACCTTTCTCTGGCACATGTCCCATAATCCCTAAACATCTTGGTTAATGTCTTTGGTCTCTGCGCCTGTAGATCTTCCTAGTCATCCCAGTTCCAGCGTCCACTGCCTTTCTTTAACCACTGGCATTGTGTTGGCGCACTCCTCTATGATTTTCTGTAACTGTGCCTTACAACACAGCACAGATTTCTGAGAGAATGACCACCAGTAAAGGTCCATGGAGCTGGGCTGGGGCACTGAGTACAGTCTAGTACAGTCTGGAAACACAAATTGATGAGTTGGTGCTTGGCTGTGTTGCCAGTACTGCCTGTCTTCTGGGGACATGTGTTTCCTTTTCTGTTTTTTATGGATAATTTTTTTATTTATTAAAAATGTCCACCTCCTCCCATCCTCCCATTTCCTCCCCCTCCCCCTCACTCTCCAGTCCTAAGAGAAGTCAGGGTGCCCTGCCCTGTGGGAAGTCCAAGCCCCACCCCCATTCAGGTCTAGGAAGGTGTGCATCCAAACAGACTAGGCTCCCAAAAAGCCAGTACA
>LOEQ01012326.1:9782-26262 GCA_001685075.1 Bramus lutescens
CATCCATCCATCCATCCATCCATCCATCCATCCACCCACCCATCCATCCATCTATCCACCCATCTACCCACTACCCACCCATCCATCCATCCATCCATCCATCCATCCATCCATCCATCCATCCATCCATCTATCCACCCATCCACCCACCATCCATCCATCCATCCACCCATCCATCCATCCACCCATCCATCCAGTGTGCAGAGCCATGCATGTGTGTCAGGGCACACACAGAGGTCAGAAGACAAACTGTGAAAGTAGCAGATTCTTTTCTTCCACCATGTGAGTTCTGGGAATCAAATTCTGGACAACTATTTTGCCAGCAAGCATCCTGACCCAAGGAGTCATCTCACTGACCAGGCTTTTCTTACAGTTCATATTCCCTCTTTTGATTGAAATCTGTTGGCAGACAGCACTGATGATTGATTAGTTATTTGCCATCATGGAGTCAAAGTGGTTTTGTTATCTAGATGGTCCAGATTCACCCAGGACTGTATGAAATCCTTGTTTCAGTATCTAATTGAGCAACTGGGGCTGATTGCTAAGAAGGAAACCCCAATGCCTATTAGATCTGATTCAGGGTTAAACCTTCTGGTTGTTAGCAACTGCTCTTCTCAGAGGGAAACCATCAATAGATGAAGCATAAACCCTTTTGTATTGGAATTCCTGGCTTTAATGATAAAGGTTTAGAGGGTGACAGGCCCAAGGCCTTACAACCCCAGAAGCTGTGACTCCAGTCTCTACAGGCCAGAACCATCCCTCACGCTACACAAGGTTGCGTGCTTGTTGCTCTTGGCTTCAGTTTCCAGTGGCCTGGTGTCTGGCAGCTAGTGTGATGCTGTGCTGTGCTCCCTGCAGCACAGACCAGGGCCAGCTAAAGCGTACAGATCCAAACAAAGAGCCATAGCTCTCAGACCTTAGGTGTCCCTTAACTCTAGCTTCATGGCTCTTTTGAACCTCTGTTGAGAGTCTCAGCCCTTAGGGCTTGGCAGTTCCCCCGAACTCCTCCAGTCCAAAGTCCTTGCTTTCACCTCATCACAGCCACCATGTGTCCATCACCCTTTGTTGATTCTGCTGTCTCTGCTCCCACTGTCTCTGACACCAGCTATTCTGTCTCAAAGAACTCTTAGTTTGTCCTATTGCTGCTACTGATGCAGGTACCACCGTAAGCTCCCAGCTTTTGCTGCTACTACTGCCATTGCTGACACTCTTCTGCTTTCTATTTTCTGTTACCAACTTATCTTGCTGCGCCTATGACAAAAATCAAAACAAAAACAGGAAAAGACAGCTATTTAGGAGAATCCTCTTACTGGATCTAATATTTCTATACAGGGGGTAATACAAGAGAGCATCTCCCAACTAACTCAAGAAGTGAACTGACAGCCATAAATATCCTCAAATCCTCCAAGCTCACAGGATCATCAAGAAAGAGTGCAGAAAGATTCTAAGAGCCAGACAGAGGTCTGGGAGGGTTAGACAAAAACACTTTCTGGATTCTCCATGACAGGATCTCAGCACTCAGGGCTCCCAGCTGATGTGGTGCTTTCATAAGACAGTCAATACTCAGCATGGACTATGGAGGGGCTCACAAGTCCCTCCCCCAGCTAAGCAGCTATGGACAGTGATGGCTTCACGAAGGAGAGTCAGCTTTCTTTAAGGGTGTGCCCCCTGGTAGGTCAACTATGCTCCAGAGAATGTCCCCACACCCATGAGGATATGGGCTGCACAGATTGGAATCAATGGACTATAAAGAAGAGAGCACACAGTTGGGAGGGGAGCTGGACCTGGGAGGGTTTAGGGGGACAAATAGAGTGTGAATACAATCAAATTGCAGTGTCTGCATGTATGAAATTCTCAAACATTTAGGAAAAGTGTTATATAAATGTGTTCTTAAAGTGCGTGGTCTAGTTACATGGCCAGGAATGGGCATGACAAGCATATTTATATCAACCATGGAACAACACTTTATGCAAAAAAGTCTATATTTGCACCACTCCCAACACAGTAGTTCATGCAAATGAAAGATGGTGTTTGTACAAGTCTTAGGCTTTCTATTGGTCTGTGGAAGAAGTGCTCCCCTCCAGCTAGAGGAAGAGTAGTTTCAGGGTAAATGGGGCCATTGAAAGTTCACTGAAGTTAACTCACAATCTGTGAAACTTTTCCAAGGCTGCTAGGCTGTCTGGAGTGGTCATGGCTAGAACATGACTTCTGTGGCTGCTGGTGTGTTCTCAGAGTGCTTGTAAAACGTGCCAAACAGCCCAGCTGCCAGGAGGGCATTCCATCCAGTTGATAGTAAAGGCATCTTCTGGTTGACAGTTCCCTGCACAGGGCTGCCAGGCACAAGGGAAGGGCCTATCAAATGGCCAGGACTTGACAATTTTAAACACTCACAGAAAGCAATAAGGAAAACATAACTCAGCAGTGCCATGTCTAGCAATGCCCAACAGTCCTTGACAGCACTGAACAATGCTTTAACAGTCCTTAGCTCTCGCCTTGGTGCCACAGGGAGAGGGGAGCCCTTCTGATCTCTCTTGGTTAGAATGAGCCCAGACTCACAAGATGTTGAATTAACATGATTCTGGTGGAGGTCTCTTATCTAAAAAATTTATTGCTATCAAGGGTGCTGCACTTGGGAGGCAGAGGCAGGCAAATCTCTGAGTTTACGAACAGCCTCGTCTTCATAGTGAGTTCCAGAACAGCCAGTGCTATGAAGAGAGACCCTGTCTCACAAAAAGAAAAACAAAAAAGTATCAAAGCCGTCTACATTGAATTTAATTGTTTTTCATTGTGTGTGTGTGTCTGTGTGTGTGTGTGTGTGTGTGTGTGTGTGTGTGATTTGCTTCCATGTATGTCTGTGCACCATGTACATGCCTGGTACCCACAGAGGCCAGAAGAAGAAATCAGATCCCCTGAAATTGGAGTTATGCAAAGTTGTGAGCTACCTTGTGGGTACCATCATGGGGCCTCTGGAAGAGCATCCAACGATCTTAACCATTGAGCCATCATCTTTCTGCCCTTAGAGTGATTTTAAAAATAATTTTAGTTTTACTTTATTAAAAACTGATCTGAAAAAAAGTTAAATGCTTTGTTAGTGCTGGTGTCACTAGAAAGCACAGGTCACAGTGCCAGAGGGGGCAGTGCCAGAGTAACTGAAAGTGTCTGAGAAATCGTTTAACTGCCTGAAAGGACCCTTGGGACATACTCATGCGAAAGGCTTGGGCAATTGTAAGATTTCGGAGGGTTCAGTTCAAGCACAGAGAAACATGTATTAAAGCTGGGTGTGGCAGTAACGACAGTCCCTGTGCCTCAGGAAGGCGACTGAACAGAATATGGCTATCTGCTCCACACAAGTACGGGACCTGAGGCATCTGTTAGGGACCAACCGTCCCAACAGTGCAAGGGGAATCTCTGTCAACATGTGAGGAATGCTTCTGACAATTCAGGATGAACTTGCTAGCACATCTGCACAGCATACCTGTAGGAGTGCCCGCCGCTATCATCCTTGGAATCTGAGGCTTTGTCCCCAGGACAATCACATTTTTCCAGGTTATAATGAAAATGTCTTTCTTTCCATGAGACTGGGGATTGTGACAGAGTGGCATTTGGGCCAGGAACTAGAGAATGAAAATAAGGGGGACACTATGTGTCAAATAGACATTCTCTTACTTTGATATGGGATTCCCCTCTGTATGCTGTGAATATGTTGTATTACCATTGGTTAATAAAGAATCTGCTTTGGGCCTATTGCAGTGCAGAATAGAGTAAGGTAGGAATTCCAAGCAGATAGAGGATGAAAGAAGGTGGAGTCAGAGAGATGCCATGTAGCTGCTGAAGGAGACAGATGCCCCCATCCATACCAATAAGCCACAGTCTCAGGCCAACTCATAAATTAATAGAAAAGGATTAATCTAAGATGTAAGAGCTAGCTAGGAATATGCTAGAGTCATTTTCCAAGCAGTGCGTTAATTAATACAGTTTCAGTGTGATTAATTTGGGTCTGGGCTGCCAGAAATGAACAAGCAGCCTCTGTCTACATTCCTTCTTGCTGGGATCTTAGCCAGTCATATGTACAATCATAGCCACCAAGAAACAACCATGAGGAACAGATATTAGTCCAGACATGTTCCAGAAATTTAGGGTCCCATTTTGGAGTATAAATTTCCATGAGATTGTGAGTTGGAGCTAACCTAGAGGATAAGTCCTGGCAGGCAAAGTGGAAGGACAGTCAGAGAGGGACAGACTAGAGACTGATGAGGGCTTCAGTGCTACAGCATAGTTCTTTTTAAATTTTTGGTGGAACTGGGGATGGAAAGGGGAGCAGTGTGAGTTAAAAAAAAGAAAAAGTAAGAGAGAGAGGCAGCCATTGGTCTGCAGAGGAAGCCAACATGTACTTCCTGTATTAGTTCATTTTCTGTTACTGTGACAAAACACCAGGGGGCGCTGGCATACACCTGTAATCCCAGCATTCAGGAGACAGAGGCAGGAGGATCTCTGTTAAGTCTGAGGCCAGCCTGGTCTACAAAATGAGTTCTAGGACAGCCAGAGCTATATAATAAGGCCCTGTCTCAAAAGCAAACAAAATCCACAATAACCATGCCATCTTATAGAGGAAATAATCTGTTTAGATCTATGTTTCCAAAGGAATAAGTGCCCATCCTGGTGGGGAAGTGTGGTAGCGAGCATGTCCTCAAACACAAGGATAAAGGGGAGAAAGTCAACCGAAGCATTTTTCCAGACATTCTCCAGCCTGTCCCCAGTGACTCACTTCCTCCAGTAAGGCTACACAACCTAAATTTCCCTCAAACAGTGCCACCAACTGGACATCAAGTGTTCAAATGCCCGAGACTATAGGGGACATTTCTCATTCAAAGCACACTACCCTTCAATTAAGTTTATTGTAATGAGAGGGCCTCAAGGCCATGATGAGACCTTGAGGCAGGAGGGAGAGCATTAGACAGAAAGAGTAAAAGGTATGGAGAATTATGAACATGATAAGCCTTAAAAGGGGAGGTAAAAGACAGGCTTTATTATAGTGAGGATAAAGAAAAGAAACACGCAGAGTGATAGAGGAAGTGAGGAATGGCAGAAGGAGACTGGGAACTTTTTCAGAAAGCGGTTTTTGCATCTGGACCAAATCCCACCAAGGAGCCTTAGACTGCTCTTCCTGAGGAGTCTCTGGCCAACCCCCAGAACCAAAGAAGGGTCTTTTCGTGACTGTGGTAGGAAGTTTTTCATCACATGTATATGTGCCAAGGAGCATGGGAGAGTCAGCACCATAAATTGACACCACTGTTATCCCAGCACAGAATGCTTCTTACTTCTGTCTCAGGAGTGCTCCTGGGAGGCGGAGTCTGGTTCAGGCTGTGGCATCAGGCTGAAAGGTTCAGATGGGTGTTCTAACAAAGTTGAGAGGCAGATATTGGTGCTCTGCCTATCAGTGAATCACACATTTTTAAAAATTGTAGACCATGGATTTATTGATTTAGGGACAGAAAGTATCATGGATGATTCCTCAGGGTAGGGACAGGAAAGGCACAACAGGTGTGAAGTGGCAAGGATGAATTTGGTGTGTTATCTCTTGAGGTGAAATTAGCTACGGTCATTTGTGTCCCCGAGGACTCTTCAAGCAAGGTATTATAGATCGACCAATCTGTAAGGCTGTGCCAACCCCAAGGCCCACCGGGATTTGAACTGGAGGTTCTGAATGTATATGAACAGTATCAGTGCTGGAATGTGCCCTGGGACACTTAGACAAGCCTTGGAGGTCAGGAAGGGGTGGCATGAATGGGGCCACACGATAGATGGGTGGGAAATGGTTCTATAAGATTAGAGACTAGCACCAATGCTACTCTGGGAGAAGAGATGAAGGCTCAAGCTTCCAGAAAATCCTTTCCCCAAAGACTTACAGAATGAGGAAAAAACACTAACTTCCAAAGAGAGCATTCAACTGAGAAGAAAGGTTGGAGATTTGGGGAGTGTCACAGGTTGGAAAACAACCCCAACTTTTGAATGAATTCTGAACTCTGGAGCAGGAACATTGAAAGCGACTCAGGGTTCAAGATAAAATCATTTCAGTGTCAATCAGAGCTCTGCTGAATTCATTCTCAGCAAAATGTCTAATTCTCCTTGGCTGGTTTGACATAGGGGAAAATGTCCTCTCAATGTCCCTAGAGCACCCCAACATCCAGTGTTCCCCAATATCCATAGAGCACCCCTACATCCAGTGTTTCCCCAATGGCGATAGAGCACCCCAACATCCAGTGTTCCCCCAATGTCCCTAGAGCACCCCAACATCCAGTGTTCCCCAATGTCCCTAGAGCACCCCAACATCCAGTGTTCCCCAATGTGCCTAGAGCACTGCTACATCCAGTGTTCCCCAATGTCCCTAGAGCATCCCTACATCCAGTGTTCCCCCAATGTCCCTAGAGCACCCCTACATCCAGTGTTCCCCAATGTCCATAGAGCACCCCTACACTCATTTGGGGGAAGAGCAAAGCAATCTAGCATGGCTTCCTTTTCATCAGGGCTTGTATTTAAGACAGTTCTTTATTTTGTTGAAATCTGAGGACAGCCTGACTTACTGGTTCCCTTTGGGCACCATCCTGCTCCTCCAGGGCAGGCTTTAGCCAGGCTTGCAAGTCTGGCTTCACCTTGGTTGTGTGCTCGGATAACATACACAGGGCAGTCCAGCTTTTCAAGTGTAACACTTCTTCTGTATGTCAGTGCAAAGCAGATGTGCAGAATGATTTTCCTTCCTCTGAAGCACTCGGAACCAGAGTATTTAAAACTCCATATTTCTTCAGATTGTGCAAGATTTGCAGATCTACAATGAGACATGTGGGTGAGGGAACCCAAGTCTAAACATGCAACCCATTAGCATTTCCTATGTACCTAATATACATAACCTATTGATAATTTACATAATATGCTCGATAATTTTGAAAATGAAACAAAGTTTTATGCTGTGATATTTTCCATTTGTGAATCATTTCAATACCCCAAAAGTTTTGGATTTTGGAGCATTACTTCTTTTTGAATTACATTTATTTATTTTTTGGAAAACCAGTTGTGTGCCACAGTACATACGGGGAGGTCACACACAGGACAACTTGTCAAAGTCACTTCTCTCCTTCCACCAAGTGGGTCCCACGGATCCAAATCTGGTGATCAGGCCTGGAGGTGAACGTCCTTTCCCACTGAGCCATCTCACTGGCCTCCAATTTAGCATCCTGGAATTTTGACATAGGTGTGCTCAATTTACATGAAATAACTTGAAATAAAAGATAAATCCTTTTCCCTATCAGACAAGGACTGCAATGCAATTCACCAATCATCTTCCAGCCCTCTTAACCTTCTGTGTGTTGTGTGAGCTGATGGTCATCCTCAGAACTCAGGACATCACTCCTGTAACTTTTTTTCTTCCTGCCTCACACTGATTGGAGAAGGGACAAATGGGAACTATCTAGGCAATGGCTCCTTATGCCTAAGGAGAGCAGCAGGACAGAGGCGCTCAGTAGAATCAATGTACAGTTTGCCTCTTGGAGGCTGATGACAAAGACCCTCGGCTTTTTAGCTCAGTTAAGGGCCCACACCTAAAAGGTGCTGCTCAACGCTGCTCAACTCAAAGGAGTCAGGGTAGAAGGCTGGCCTGCAAGCCTTCAAAGTGAAGGAAATCCTTGCATTTATTTCTATTACTTGAATGCCTTGCTACATTGCAGTGTTTGAAATGTGTCTGTTTAGGAAACAGTTGATATTTGGTGTTACCTTGAAATTACTACTTTTCTTCATCATCTTCTGCTGCTACTTTTTTTGAGAATAGGCTAGTATCAAACTCCCCAGGTATCTGAGGATGACACTGAATTCTAATCCAGGTGTATACCACCAGATTTTACTATTCCATCTTCTAGAACCAAAGCTCTTTCATGATGAGCCACAGTCTTTGAAAGGTGCAGACTGGCATTTTCAACAATAGCATTTTACACCTAACACTTCAGTTTAAAATGCTAAATCCTGCTCAGAAAATACATTGGAACCCCCACCCCAACAACTCTAGGTCTGGTGTTCTCCAGGGTAAAAGCGGAGGAGGAAGGGAAGGAGAGAGTGTCAAAGGAGCAGGAGATCTGAGCTATAAATACATTTAATACATATTTGGCATGCCAAAGCCAAAGTCAATGCTGAGGCAGCCACAGAATTCCAGGTAGAGAGGCAGACCTCAGAACTTTTGGAGATTTTGTTTAGACATGCCTTTTTCCTCTCTCCCCTCATCGCAACCAGCAATTAGACTCCTCAAGCCATTTCCAGCTGGAAAAGCTCAAGAGATTCCACAGCTTAGAATTAACAGAAAGTAAAGAAAAAGAATGCTTTGCCCACAGTTATAGTATCTGGAATAGGGCCAAGAGATGTGGGTGACTGGAATTACTTTTCAGTTGCTAGAGAAGGTTTGAGGATATGGAAATGCTGTAACAAGGGCAGTCAAAACTGATAGGACAGGGCACTAACTGACAGCCTGAGGTAGTCAGCGGAGGACCTGTGGGGACATCTGCAGCTTTGTCCAGTGGGTTATGAACTCCACCTTCCCCAGAGTCCAAGCTAGAGCATCCTTTAGAGACAAAGTACACTAGTAGGCAAGCTAATGGTACTGTTTAGCATGAGGCTGTCTGTTCTTGTTCAAGAAATGAATATACATGCTCTAATGCATTTTATTCGGAAAGAGCAAATTACCCAAATGATGGTATTCTTGAGGCCTGACTTGGGTGTAATTGAGACATAGAAAGTCAGTGAATACATGACCTAGCAAACGAATCCATCGCAATCCTGTTTATTGAGTGCTTGCCACATGCAGGCTAAAGGGAGAGGACAGAATGATGTTTCAAAGCCCTGGCAGGTTATGTGGAGGTGGCTATGTAAAATTATAATGGAGCTAAAAAGTTCCGATTACCTAATGACATCACTGTAGTCAACATGTCCTAGGACAATACATCACTCACATTCACAGCCATGCCAGTGGGGACAGGCCCACCATGACAAACAAAGCTTGATATTGGTAACAAGAGATTGTGCTATTGGTTATTTTTCTACTATAACATACTTTAAAAAAGATTTATTTTTATTTATGTGTATGAGTGTTTGCCTCTGTGTGTGTATACACGTGTGTGTGTGTGTGCTTTCACATGCATGCAGTGTCCATGGAGACCCCCCCTGGAACTGTCAGCACAGAAAGTTATATGCCATCATGAGGGTTCATCTTTCTAGCTGTTAGCATTTCTGGCACCACCTAGCCAGCCCCAGGGTCCTACAGTCGCGCATGTGCTGTCATAGCCCAGGGTCCTATGACCGTACCTCACTACAGAACTATGCACATGCGCTGTGTGACCCTGTAAGTCTGTGTTGGAATGCGCCAAGGCCCCTATAAAACCAGGCTCTGCCCAATCCTCCCTCGCTCTTCACTAGTTCCTTTTCCAAGGCCACCTATGAACCCTGCCCTTCACCCCATCAATAAACTTCCAGGTGGATTATACATTGTGGTTCATTCTCACTACCACTAAACTACACTAGCCCTACAATATGATTTTTTTATCATTTGAAAAAGAAAACGTGGAATAATGATAATAGCTCCTACAAAGAGCTTTTCTCTTGCAAAGGAAACAACAACACTAACTAGTTGGTTTTCATTCCAGTGCGCTGAAGCAGAAAGCAAATAATAGCATTGTCTTTGTTTGATAGCTATGGGCTGAAAAGGACCCTCGAGAGACAGTGCAGACTTTCCTGGATGAAGCTGGTCCTGGTGTATCCCCTGCATTTTCCCATCACTTGGACATTGCTGTTAGCAACCCTTGGCATTCAGGGGCTAAAAACACTGAGGGACTCTGAAGGCTGGAGATCTACTCCATGCAGGGGAAACAGTATTTTATATAGGGTGAGGGAACAAGCAGAGATGAAAAGGTTCTGTCAGAATTCCAGCTCCACTGTCTGCCCCACAACCCTGACTGCAGGCTCAGTGTCCTTGTCACATAAGTGATCGCACCTCCCTTCCCTTCCTACTGAACAAGTCTTTCCTTCAGCCGTCAGCCACTTCCCAAGGTTTCCCAGGACGTAGCCCCTCCGTCCCCCGGCTTTTCTCACCCCAGAGCTGGAGAAAGAGAAAGCAGAGGTTGGGGCTGGAAAAGAAGAGAGAACCTGCCTGCTCATTAGAATGAGAGAAAGACTTGCTTAAACACGGGGAGCGCGATCCAATAAGACTTCAATGTGGGCTTTATTTTCTGCCTTAAAACACACCGGCACCTCTGATGGAGCTCAGGTTATCCCAGCAATCGCATCCCTCTTGGCGGCACAGCTCCAGGGACAGCACAGGTAGGTCCAGTCCTGTGCGTTCCCACCTTCTCACCTGGCCTGTGCCCCAAACCAGTGCCTTGGCTTTAACCCTGGCTCCATTCTGGACGGTGGAGCGTAGATGATGAACGGCAGTCTTAAGGGAGGGAGAGAGGATTTAGGAGTGTGTGTGTTGAAGTGGGGAGTGCAGGGAAAGACTTCTGAGTTAGCCGAAGGATCCATGACATTGGAAATCTGCCCAACATATTTATTTGTCCATATTATTGTTTTGCTTTGCTTTTTTATGTAGCAAATAAATTTTGAGCACGTTAATTGTGCATGTCATGAAAAGTCCCAGGGAGACCATGACTCAGATAGAATCGTCTTTCATGATGTTCACAGTGTAAAACAAGGCTAGGAAAAGTTCATATGCGTTAGACATGCAGAGTAGGGCTGACAGGAAAAGGGAAGGAGAAGTCAGGAGAAGCCATTTTGAAAGGGACTTGAAAGCTAAGTTTGTTTGCAGCAGAAAGGCATAGACATCAGAGAAGTGGATGAGCAGAGCCTCATGAAGATGACAAAAGGTCACCACCATGTCTCAGACCTGAGCAGATCAGATGAGACCTGTGCATACTTGAATAGAAGTTGTAGCATCATGAGGATGTAAGGTACTCATGTTTAGCTAACCTCCGGCCCAGGCTCACATTTTCACTGCCTTAGAGTGCCATGTTCAGAGTTCCCGACTACTTCAGTATTTCCAGTTCTGGCTCTGCTTTAGCAACTGATGGTCATTTTGTGTTGTATGCCTGAGTACCAACCTGGAACACTCTAACGTGGAGGAATAATTGCCTGCTGTTTTGGAGGATCTTCTTTACTCTTCCTTAGAGGTTAGTGATACTGTTGGCATTTTACAGAGGAAGAGGCCGTGAAAACCCCTGTGTCCAGTGGTAGCTGGGGTGTTGCTGACTGGATGGAGAGATGCCTTGACAGTTTGTAAGCTTGCTTCTGAATGAACGTTTCTAGAAGACTGGACTTTGGTTTAATGAAATGGGTCGGGTAGACTCATTCTTAATGTGCACAGCATGCACTAAGCTGGCAGCTCATAAGAAACAGAAAGATGTAGAAGAGAGAGGAATGCCATGAACATGGAAGCTTTGCTTTTCTTCGGTAAATGCAATTTTTGTTGCCCTGGTCTCCCATGGTTATCAGGGTCTACAGCCTTCCAACACTGGCCCAAGCCAGCGGCTCTCCAGGGCTTTGGAAATTAATAGATGCCATTGCAAAAGCACAGTTTCAGGTTTGGAGAGAATCCCCACTGATACCCTGTGAACTTTTGCTAATATTTTTTTTTATCAATTTGGTACATTGGCTACCATTAGAGATTCCCTACTGATATGGTCTTTTTAAAAAAGATTTGTTTAGCTGGGTGTTGTAGTGTATGCTTTTAATCTCAGAATTTAGGAGGAAGAAGCAGGTGAGTTTCTGTGAGTTTGAGGCAATCTGGTCTACATAACAGCCAGGGCTGTTACACAGAGAAATCCTGTCTAGAAAAACAAAACAAACAAAAAATATGTATTTAGTCTTTAAAAAATATTTCTTTTTATGTGTATGTGTGTTTTGCCTGCATATGTGTCTGTGAACCATATGAATGACTGGTGCCCACAGAGGTCAAAGGTGGGCATCAGATCCTGTTGAACTGTAGTTAGAGACGGTTATGAGCCACAGTATGGGTACTGGGAGTGGAACCAAGGTCACCTAGAAAAGCAGCCAGTGCCCTGAGTGAAATGTTCTTATTAGTTATATGAGAGCATATTCTGATTTGCCTCAGTTTTTTTTTCTGCATGTTCTTTTTCTGCCCTGACATGCCATGTCATTCTTCACTGTCATGTCTCCTTAGGCTCCTCTGCCTTACTGTTGGGGGAGACTGCTCATTTGTTCCTGGCCTCCCAGACCTGAAATGATCACACAGAAACTGTATTAATTAAATATCTGCTTGGCCAGTCACTTAAGCATATTGCTAGCTGGCACCTATATCCTAAACTAACCCATCTCCATTAGTCTGTGCATCACCACGAGGTCATGGCCTGCCAGTAAAGTTTCGGCAGGCTCCAGTGAAGGTGTCTGTTTCCTGTGGTGGACTACATGGTTTCTCTGTGACTCCATCTACTCTCTCTATATGTATCTCTTCCAGCCTAGTTATATTCTGTTAAGCCATTGTCCGAAAGCAGCTTATTTATTAGCCAGTGGTACAGAGGGAAATCCCAGAGCTCCTTCCTTTGTAGCCCTTGATAGCACTGCGCTGTGTCACTCAGATACATTGTATGGCATCTGCTGGAATTAGTCTGATATGTTTCTCATAATTAGACAGAATTTTGGAAGGAAGAGCACAAGATAAACACATTTTAAAAAAAGTCTAGTTCTCTTATTTTTTATATACATCTGTTAATTAAGTATGTATCAGTGAGGATTCTGAATATGAGTGCTCTCTGAACCTAAAACTATCCTTTAAAAGTGACACCAATTAGTTTAAAGCATAGTTGACACTGAATTAGTGGCTCTTTGATGCACACCTTTTCTGCTCTCTGTACTAGTGAGGCCCACCTATCATTATTAAAGCAAGATCTTCACTTCACATGCTTTTTCCTGCCTGCTGCTAAGCCCATCTCCAACAGCAAAGGGGAAGGATGGACCCTTCAACCACGGATAAAGGCTTGGGACTAGAGGAAGGGAGGGGTCTTCTAGAACTCCACAATGAAATTATAGCTAATAAGTTTTAGAAATGTGTTAAAACAACCACATTTGTGGGCTAGGCAGATGATACAATAAGACAATTTGCTTGCCAAAATGAGGACCTGCTTGACATTTGACCTATGTCAGTGACCTATGATTTCATGCATTTCATTTACTTCTCTGCTAAATCAAGACCAGAGGATAGATATAACACAGACTTCTCAGCACTGCCTCTTTCTCCCTCAAACTCTCAATTAGTCAGTCTTTCTTAAGAGATAGTATTTATTTGTCACGGAAACAGTCACCTAGAATTCCTTTATTTTTGTTTTTAGATTGTCTGTGCACCTCAAATAATAATAAAGTGTTAAATGTAAAGGCAATTTGGTTTTTGAAGAATTGTGTCTTATTTGTTTTGTTGTTGTTGTTATTTTTTAAATATTTATTTATTTATTTATTTATTTATTTATTATGTATACAATATNGGAAGAGCAGGCAATGCTCTTAACCTTTGAGCCATCTCTCCAGCCCCTGTTGTTGTTCTTTGCGTTGAGATTTTTAAAAAGTCCAAAGTAATACATATGGACCAATTACAGTGATTCTAGATTACAGAATTGTCATTGGTATTTCCCCCCCCATGTATTTGTGTAATGCAATGCTTAAACAAACCTTAAAGACATTGTATGACGTTTTTAAAGAGAAAATAGAAAAAGCATGGGAAAGATGGGAGTAATTTCTCAAGTCTGTTAGAACCCTGAGGAAAGGTGATGTCAGAGGAAGAGGAAGAAGGCCCGTCTTTTTGAAATAAAAGAATAAAAAGATAATTACAGAGACTTTAAAAAAAAGCATAGTTGAGGCTTCACACCAGATGTTCAGATGGCCTCCATCATTTCAGAAGGAACAAGATAAAAATAATTTCCAGTGTCCATTCTTTTATAAGGAATATCACAAAGCACATGGGATTCAGGTTCTGAAGCAATTAAATATTTCGATCTGAGTGCTGACTTGGCATGCCGGTATGGTAACGTCATTATTGCCAACATAGATAACTATAGATCATAATGTCGCTGGATGACATGTGAGGGGTGAAGACAGGCGTCCATGAGAAGCAAAGAGGGGCAAACAGGAATGACAGCAGCAGGAACAACATTGGTGAAGGCCGTGGTGGGCATGACCTATGTGCCAGGCCGCAGACACACGCTTCCCAGGAACTTCTGATGTGGAGTTCCGCTCTTGCTACCATTTCCCTTCGGATTTGCTCTTTGTGTTTGGTTTTTGAGGCAAGGTCTCACTGTGTAGCTCTGGTGAGTCTCAGGCTGCCATGTTAACCAGGCTGACTTTGAACTGACAATAATCCTCCTGGCTATGCCTCCCCAGTGCTGAGATGACAGGGATTTGTTGCCAGGGCCCACTCCGCCTGATATTTTTAAAGCGAGGGCTTCTAAAGTTTACAGAAATCCCAACAGTCACATGGCTGGGGAATGGCAAGCATGGGGTCCAGCTGAGCTCACATGGCAAAGGTAGATGAGTCTCTGATTTCTAAATCAGAAGCTGTGTTTCCAGAGAGGACTGACCCTTTCCAATGGAGAGCTACCTTGTCACAATTCAACCACTTTGCCCAGATCTTAGTTTGTGTAAGCGTATTCAAAGAACACACCAAAGTGTCCTCCAAGTGTCCTCTGCAGAATGAAAAGTGAGTTTCCTTTATCTTATTTCTTGCATCTTAGGTTACTTTCATTTTTGCAAACTCAATTTCTCCCTAAATCATTGGAATGGCACCATTAGCCCAGCCTAGACAAAGTATCCATCCTTATCACCTCTTGCTTGGTAATGTGACCCCAGGATGTGGATCCAAGACCTCACTCTCAGTGCTGACACACATTCTCTTTGCCCTTGGTCTGTCTGTCTGCTCCTGTGCCCCTAAATGGGTAAAGCCAGCAGTAGGAACTTCATTCCAGCATCCCAAGGACCATTACGTTTACACTTTAAATATTGAAAAGGCCCTTGACAGAACATCAAATAAAAGGGTCCAGTGGGTCAGTGACATGGCTCAGCCTAGAAAAGTTCCTGCCACCAAGTCTGATGACCTGAGTTTGAGCCCCAGAACTCACTTGGTAGAAGGAGACGAATGACTTCTGCAAATTGTCCACTGACACCCCCCCCCACACATTCTATGGTACACTCATGCACACACAAATAAATAGATGTAAACAAATTCTTTTTTAAAAAGTGTGAAGTACAAATCATTTTTATTGTTTACGCCAGGTCTAGTCTGTACAAGGTGATATAACAAATTGTAAATCTCTTCCCCAGACAAGCTCCCCATCTGGCTGGCACCAGGCTTCAACTTTCCCTTCTCTAGCATGAGAGTCCTGAGCAAATTCCAGTTTCTCAAGATCCATTGTTTCAACGGATAAATTCAATGGATGTTTCAGTGGAGTCGGATGGCAAAGGGAGGGCCATAGGTTTCTCTGTAGTGTCTTCACCCTTGCCGGGACGGCCGTGGTTGGGTGACTTAAACAAGAGAATGGATTATTTGACAGTTCAAGACCAGAGAGACTTCTCTGAGACTTTTCTTCTCAGCTTGTAGATCACCATCTAACCTCGATCTACTTCCTCTGTTCATGTGCATCATGTGTGTCTCCTCCTCTTCCTACGACATTTCCGGTGCATTTAGATTCCACTTCTTTGGGTCCTTGCTTCTTTAAAGGCTATCGTTGTGTAGCTATTTCCCCTGGACTGAAACATTCCTTCGTGGAGGAAGAATGTACTTGAGACTCCAGAAGTACCCAACGTGTGAAAGATTTGGGAAACTCAGAAAGTTATGTGATTCACAGGCTCCCATTGGGTAAACAGTTGCTGATGGAGAGGCTGCTGCTTTCTGGTGATGCATCTTGGTGTGTGTCATCATTAATGCTGATGAGGGCTCTTCAGTGATCCAGGAGCTATGTCTGATTCACCCACCCCTGAAAGTAACCCCTCGTCCGAGCTTCTGTAAGAAACTCCAGTAAACTCATTGTTTCACCAAGTTGCACTAGAGTGGGATTATTTCTGTGGTCTGTTGCAGATGCCCTGTCTCTGGTGAATAGATGCTTGTTCACATATCTGGGGTTCCCAAAGACTTACCCAATAGCAGTTTCTAGCATAGTTGTATTTTAAAGACGGAAAAGGGAAAGCATGCCCCAGAATAGGAATGAGCTGTTGAGCTCCAGGAAAAGTAGAAAAGTGATGAGTCTTAAGGCTCACAACCCTTTATTTTTTATTTTTTTTATTTTTACTTTTCCATTCAAAAATTTACACTTCTTCCACTCCTACCATTCCCCTCCTGCTCCTCCACTCGCCCTCCTCCCTCTCCCTTCCTCCTTAAGAAAGGGCAGGGAACCCTGCCCTGTGGGAAGTCCAAGGCCCTCCCCACTACATCCAGGCCTAGGAAGCTGTGCATCCA